>JARJEB010031846.1:0-15332 GCA_030264535.1 Liometoxenus newtonarum | reverse complement strand
TTTGAAAGCCATACTGCAGTATAAAAATTAAATTTTGTCGTCGCGGATAAAGTATAGTATTCAATTCGCCCATAATGCAGGCAAATTATTAATACGCTCGGGCTTTACTACAATCGGCGCTCGCTTCGCTCGGCCTCGTGCGTAAACTTGCCCTCGCGTATAATAGCCTGCATTATAGGCTCATTGAATAATATACTATACTTGGCTTGTACCGTATAACGAAATTGTTTTCTCTCATACTAAGCTTGGTATAGTAATTAGGGAAAAAAACATGAAATGAAAACTGAAGGTGCAAAACTTCACCAAACTTTAAACCTCGCAAATGTAGTTTTAAACATGTGCAGATTCCAGTCCCTATAGTTGTACTCACCGAAATTCCGTAAGCTAAATTACTACGGTCTGGCGGGTACATCCGTGTTTGTGGTTTCTTTACAACTTTAAACCCCTTTGTTAAATGCGCGGGGGCAGCACTATTTTGGTGCAGGTGTTCTCTTTACGACCTTGTCGTCTTATTGTAAGCATTTCCGGACGATTAGCACAACATTCTGACACGTAATATTGTTCACTTTATTGCGTGCAACACAATTGGACCATATTAGGTTCTTTTTATGGCGGTTTGTGTTATTTTATTGTTCAACTAAATTCAATGTGAACATTGCTCTCTTTTCAATAGTATTGATCCAAATTGTAAATTTGTTCAGTAATAGACTTGTTGTTTATAGAAGTTTTGGGTAGTTATTAGTTAACAAAGCTACTATGTTTGGAAAGTTGATTGCACGTTTAAGAACATCTTGATTTGCAACGTTTGTTTTAAAATTCATACCATAAAGCTACTCAAGTGCGCCTAACAGAAGAAGAAATTTCGTATTGGTCTTTTTAGCTAACCCGTATCCCCCTGGTGGGAAATAGAAGTTGTAAAATAGTGAGGTAAAATAGTAGATAGTAAAAACAGCTTCTTCTCAATGATGATTAATGAATTTAAATGTTAAGTAATAAGTGCTTTAAAACGCTACAGGCGTGTTTTCCAATAGACGAGTTTTATAATGCGTCTTGGTATGAACGCAAAATAGATAAAAGTATAAAAGCATAGCAGGGCCATTATTTTACCTCACTATTTCTACCATATTAGTGAAATTCAGCGCCATCTACATTCAGTTTTAAAGGCCAATGGGACAACATTGACTATGACTGGCACGATAGCGTGGTCTCACTCATTTTGAATTTCGAGGTATGATTGTTCAGCGGCCACTGTTGCGTATCTTGTGCAATTCTATTATTTCACTTTCAAGAAAAGAATGCATTAATGGCTTGGGATAACATGCAAATTTATTACAACTTATTTTCCATTGGATTAATGATTAATTAAGTCGGATTTATGTTAAGCATTCTTAACTAACAGGATCATACTTACTTCAACAAATTTAATTGAAAGTATATCATTAGCAACCGATAAGAATTAATGACGCGCGAAGAACATATTCATGTTGCAATTCTTAAGTAGATTCCGCTAAAAGCCTCTTTTGGAGACTTTACTAGTAATCTATTTTATGAAAATATTTTTGTTTTAATTTATCATATTGTTTATTGTGATTGTTGAAGCAACTTAACAACTTAACTGGTAACCAACATAAATGTATCTTTCAGTGCTTATAGAACAAATAAATTCAAACATTTATAATTTCAGTGTTTTTATTCTGCTACGGACTTGCGAAAAATATTGCTTGAAACTGGAACAGGGAAAAAAATTCAAAATTATACACTGATGGATGTTAGGTTATTGAAAACAGAGACACAACGACACACATTGATTAGTATACAACAAATATCTCGTAACTAGCTGAATTATGTGAAAAACATGCTTTCTGGGAAATCGTTCTTCGATCGATTCGCATTCGGTCGGTTCCCTCTCTACCCTGTCTAAGACCGACTGACGTATGTCATGGGTGCGTTGTGAAATGTATAGGGTGCGTTGTGAAATGTATAGGGTGCGTTGTGAAATGTATAGGGTGCGTTGTGAAATGTATAGGGTGCGTTGTGAAATGTATAGGGTGCGTTACAATACTTAATTAACTAAAACTACCTACATACTATTTCAAAGCGTGCATCAGAATTTTTGATACAACTCTGTGTAATGAAACTTTGTTGGTGCAAAAAGCCATTGGCCTCAGACCAGCACCAAAAAAGTCTTAAAGATCTCTACTGAGGACCTTACATTAAGGCTAAAGACGATTTATTGCCAAAATGCACGATCGGTATACGACTATACGCAATAATATTTCAATTCCTTACTTAAATTGTATATGGCTCTCTAAACCGCCATGTGAAATTGGCTTGTGTTATTGTAAATGTGTTTAGTGAATCAAAAAGAGTTATCCGAAGAGTTATCCTATATACAGGTAAATTACTTCAATTTACGATGTGACGTACATGACATTGTACTAGAACTAGCTCGAGAAAATTGCAGCTATCTATTTGCCGTTCGAATTTCAGTGGCAAACTTTATAATAAAGTTTCCGTGTTAGTTAGGACCGCACATCGATTCGGCTTGTTTTGGCAGCATTGCTAGTGTTCTTAAATATTTTACGAGTGTGTTGGTCATTGGCTACTATCGCATTCGTGCAGTAACCCTCACCAATGGTTTTATCTAACTGCGGTTCGTTTCGAATGGGGTTTCGGTTTCTCTAATTAAAAGAGCATCTGATAGTGTCAAATATACTCGTCCGTTCTGGTTATTTGAACTTTCAGACTCCGTAGAACTGAGAACCGAGGAGTCTCAGGACCGGACAGTACAAATTTACAATAACATATCAGAATCTTGTGGAATCCGGAATCTAATGCGCTTGAACACACACTGAATTTGCTAAATTGAATTTGTTGTGATGATAAGCACCACTGTTCCTAACGTAACAATCTGTTATGGTTCAGAGTTCAGACAGCTTGGTCTAAAATTGCAACATAACATTTCTGGTAGAAATTAAATTTAAAATTGGAGTATGGATATTCTGCGTCTGCAGGCCTAACAAGATACAAGGCTATTAAACAACATTCCATGGACCCATAAAGGAAAAGGGAAGTTTTAATTAATTCAAATGAAAAAAATAATGATTTATTTCTTCATTTTGACTTTACACTCATTTGCAATGTGCTCACGCATGCTTTATACTTTGTGAAATATGATTGTTGATGTTTTTAACATGTGCAACATGAATTGCGTAATAAAACATAATGATAATTAGATGTTATGTAGCATATTACTGATATTCGTGTATGGGTTCCAATCTTCAGTTTCTTTGCTATATGATGTGAATGTACAGTTCATTTAAAAAAGATATTATTACTTACATGATCGATAAGTTTCCAATGTTCGTTATGTGTACGTAAATGCGTAGAGAAACCATTCATAATTGTAAATGTTGTAGATGTTTAAGATAAAGTTAATTACATTCATTACGTATGAATATACCTATAATACCTATATAGTTGAAGCAACCATCGTACGTCTCGCTGGTCTCGCATATTGAGCTTAAATTGCTCAAATTTTTATTCGGTGCGCGCTGTGGTGGCTAATTCAACATGCAAACCAAATTTATCTCTTTCTTGCTATTTGCTCTATGCCGAGGTTTCGTATGTATGTAAAGTCTTTTAATCCCTGGTGCAATTAGTATTTTTCTACCCTTGGGGAAGTGAACATTAAATCATTCCCTTGTACGTTGTAGTGTATCTATAAATCCTATTAAGTCCACCAGAAAGAGTTAACAATACAATGTGTCCTAAGACGAAGTACATAGAAAATTAAAAATTTAATTTCTACAAAGTTATTTACAAAAGTTACATATTTTAGACTGTTAGTGTATTTTCACCATAGACATAGGTAGGATAGACAGAGCATGTTATTGTGCCTTTCGGAGAGACAAAGAAGACATTCCCCTAGCGCTGATGGCAATGCGGCAAAAATAGATACTTGCTTCGGCGTGTTTGGTTAAACTTAACAAAACTGCCAATGCTCTGTCTATCTCTGTTTATCCAAGAGGCAAGAGAGGGCAATTCGTGCCTTTGGGAGAGACAAAGAAGGTATTCCCCTGGCGCTGATAGCAAAGCAGCAAAAATAGAAACTTGCTTCGGCATGCTTAGTTTTTTTAGTTTCACTGTCTGCCGCTTGATATTCATCAGCGTCGCAGAGGAAATTAAGCATTGTCAATCTCTTTCCGTTCTGGCTGAACATAATAAAACTGCCAAAGCTCTGTCTATCCTTACTATGTCTATGATTTTCGCAAAATATTTTTTTCAACATCGCGTCGCAAGTTGTATGAACAATAATATGATTGCACCATGCCACCAAATAAAGTAATCGACATTCAATGCGCACGTAATCTTGAATGAAGCAATCAAATTTTAATTAACTTAGTATACCATTTTTAGCTATAAATGTAAAATTTCAATAAGTCATAAATTAAAATGCATATAAACTTTACTCTTAAGTACTATTTAAACATTTCTTAGTACATTCCAAAGAAGGAAAGTCTAAAAAAGTTGTTTTTGTTTCATTCATTATTCATCAGACTGCAGAACTAAACATTTATCATTCCTTGAAATGTTTTTGCTCTTCGCCATTATTACGATGTCTGGAATACAAGGATGAATTTAATTATAACAAAATATAATGTTTGTAAGTCTCGTTAGTTGGGTTTATCTTCCATTTTTAATATTTAATATATGGTTATTGAGTAACATGACCCGAATGTGTGCGACATTAATTAATCTCAATTAAGAGATTACTCCACATTTATTTATATTATAAATATGTTTTTGGACTTATAAATAAATGAAATTCTAAAGTTAAGTTTACATTTGGTTTAATGAGAAAAAGTTTTTATAATGTTTTGGTTTTGGTGCAGATAAAGTGTAGAAATGAATGGAACCACAATGCAACAAATACCAAACAAATTTATTTTTAGCAAAAGTTGAAAGATAACACACTAGAGACTAGAGAATATATGGACCATAGGATTATACAAAAACTCTTTCATGGCGACTTTATTCTCGCGCCATACAACGATACATGAAAATGTATACCTACTTATAAAACAATTTATCATAAAATAAAAATCTTACATCGTATTTCCGGACTTTGGTAGGTACCTATAAAGGAAAATAGAGAAAAACTAAGATAACGACTTCAAGAATTCAACTATTATTTTGTTAGTGTTTGTTGACCTTGACTTTAACGCGGTTTATGTAACATCCTAAATAAGTTTCAACGTGAGAGTTTTGATTGATCACTACTTGTTAAGTTATTGCTAAAGCCAAGCAAGGAAACGAGGAAGCATGTAAGAAAGTTTCATCGTTCTTTGATACGTTTTCTCCTATGTATGTCGAGAGATGCATTGAATAGCTACGTCGAGCGCAAGTTTCTTGAATAGAGTGAACTGATTGATACTCTCTGTTTATACTTGTTTACAATTTCCATAACCTTAGTGGACTGTCCGATTACATAAACGAACTATCTTACTAGCTATACCTCTACGTATGTGCTAATCAGGAGATAGTAATTTAAGTTTTATGTACGAAAATAATTAGAAAATATCTAATTCTTTGTATAATATTGGCCTATAAATATAAATTCTTAATGACAAACATGCAAAGAATGCAAGTTTATACGAGTAGTTGGACGTTTATATCTGACATTCATCTTTTACTTATGCAAGGTGGGGATAAAATACTGGGTATGTCATTAAATCGGTTTAAGTATGACGTGTCGATTGTAGGAATATCCAGATATGTAAAGTCTATGATGCAACCATTAAATTATAAGTTGCGTCTTTGCGTCGGATTGGTTCAAATTTTGAATGTCGAATTGCAATTGGTTCTCGAGACAAGTATGAGGTAGGCATTTTAACATACCTAGATGTTGCGTATCTTGTTCTATTTCTAAATTCGACATTGTAGAAGCAACTTTTACTCATTGTATAGAGTAACTTTGAATAGCTGCGGGTTATTGCACATTGCAAATTCATAAAACAAACAAGACAAAGAAAGTTCACTAATACTAATCCTCTATAGTTTCTATAATATATGGCTTATATCTGATTTATAGTAAGTAGAGGTATATCAGCATAATAAACAAACAACTTTATTATGATTGTGATCAGTACAAGAAGATTTGTTTACTCTAATATGTACTTACAATTACATGAACTGCGCCTCCTAGTTTCATACAATGTTAAATCGTTGACACTTAAATGCAAAGTTAAACTAAAATGCGAACTCAAACAATAATAATAATTCATTGTTATTCCCGAAGCGTGTGCACTAAGAGATTGAGATGGTGTCGATTGATTCAATTTTGTATGCCGAGAGTACCGAGCTAGAAAGAAATCTAATATTATTTTATGAGTGTGGGTTCAATGCAGACATAAATAAGGGAACAGTGAGAACTGCACATGTGGTAGGTTTCAGTTAAGCAGGGTTGGGTTTATAGTTTCAATTTCAATATTTTTTTACTTAGATTTTAGAAGAAAGTATCTGTGATATATATTTTCATATTTACTGTCATTATTGTATAATACCATGTAAATCCTGTCACCCTGTACATTTATGTATGCTGATGTTTCTATTGTGTTGGTTGTCATGGAGATACAATGTATAGGTGAATCAGCGACAAATAGAAGAGAGACAATAGTATGATTGAGAGAGAGCGAGTTTTCGAACACAGTTGATTTGGCAACCGAACAACAGGAGACTCGCTCTCTTTAGTCGGCGATCTAAACAAGAAAGCAAAAATCAAAGTCGCACAACGTTGCCCAAATTTTGAAATTCAATAAATACAATAATAGTATATTATTCACTGAGCGCATATGCAGGCTATTATCCGCGAGGGCAAAGTTTACGTAGCTAGGCGAAGCCGAGCGGAGTAATCGCCCGAGCATATAACAGCGTATATGCGCGAATTGAATACTATACTTTATCCGCGACGACAAAATTTAATTTTTATACTGTAGTATGGCCTTCAAACTTAAAAATTCAACCATGGAATTCAACTTGCAGTGTGAAGACGTTTGCTTGACAGACAATATTTAACAACCGGCTTCTGTCATATATGAGTTCAAGCGTTCAAGGCAAGCTGAGTTTGTTCAGCCTGTGTGTCACATATCATCATTATTAAATGCATTGACGATCTGTGATTGGCGATTGGTGTAAAGTAAATCTCAAGAGGACTAATGGATTTATTATTGACGTGTGTCAAGCTCATTATTCGCTCATGATAATGTGGGTTATTAGTTGCCTACATACACACCTAATAATGGTTGTTTTACTTGGTCGTCGTTGATAACAAATAATTTTTGTACAATGTAAGAAAGTACGGTACTGTTTAATCGGATTGCAACCCATATTGTCAATAAAACATTGAGATATAAAATTGATTCGATTGATTTAGATTGCCCGCAATATTGTAAGCCATAAAATAATAAAATCAAAACCATATAATGCAATTACGCTCTTCAGATATTTGGTTGAAGTATGTATTACTGCTTACTGCCTACAGATACAGAATCCCAATCATTATTCGCGCCATTGCTCCGGTTGTAAATGTATATTTTTATTTCATTTATTAATTGGTTGAATCAAATAAAAGCGCTGTGCCCAAAATTTCTACTAGTATTTCTGCGATTTCTTTGAATTGAATTGTAAGTTGTATATGCTTATTGATACGTTACTTTTATACGACTCTATATGTCAAGTATTATTTGATTCAACCATGTATGACGTAGATTAAAGTAATACCAAATGCATAAACCGTAAAACAAAGCAAAACAACAAAAGGACATAAAAATCTTCATGAGCTGATAACTTCCAATATCATATGCACTCTACAGTATGAACTATAAAAGGCAAGTCTTAAATTGAACTTAATTAGATTTTGGTACATTTACGAAACTCCTACTGAACCCATTAAGCATATATTATGAACCAACCATCTGAGTATCTTCTTATGGTTGTTGGTTACATATGGAACATAGTTTCGAATATTTATAGTCATAAACTCATAACAAACTTAAATATACTCGTTCATATCATTTTTATATAGGTATGTATCACTATTTTCTATCTACAAAATACAGAATAAGTTTACCTATACGCACTAGCACTTTAAGTAATTTCGTAAGTTCAAACTTTCAATTTCAGTTTACTTTGGTATTTGTGTATGTATGTACTTATAATATTTATAATATGTCATTTCATTGGCATAGTGTTAGTTTTATAATCTTCGTTCAACGCCTTATAACACCAAAGCTAAAATTAAACACAAATTCGTATGTCCATAATAATTCATAATATTAACAAAAGTCCATTCACGAGTGATGTTTGTTCCATAAACAATTTCTCCACTTCATAAATGCTGCTACTTAAAACATTTACATACAACAAAAAACCTCTCCTACGAAGTTACAACCATTTATTATTTGTTTACGTTTTAGGTCATTATACTATCGTTGATTTAGAAGCTGTTAACTACTTGTTGCTTGCTCATCGTTCAAAAACAAAAAGTTATTAATAGTATATTACGTAATAAGAGTGGAAAGTTGGTTATTGCGCACGAAGCGGTAAATGTACAAACGAGCCGTGTAGCGGCGAAGTTAATAATCCGCGAGTGCGCAATTGCATCTTTCGACTCGTATTACTTACTATACTTTTTCTGCGACCGCACATAAAATTAGCTGAAAAAATAAAGTAAGGACAACCCATATAACAAACAAGTGAGCTTATCTGGTTGCATCCATCCAGGCGGTAGTCAACTTCCTGGCAAGTTCAACTTGTGCAATTTACTTTTCCAGTTTCATTTCGTCACACAATATAGAGATGCAACCAAACTGCAACATGATACTTTGATGTTCGATTGTAACTAAGTGAGGTTAAAAAAAGTCTAATGTTCCAACTTCGGCAGGTACGATTGACTTTACCAGTTTCATTATGTAACACTTTGAACGTACGTAATGAATGTTCGTAAGGACTCGTTTTCAGCGCCTGAAGTTTATGCGTATTTGTCTATTTTCTGTAGTGGTCGTAGAAAAAAAAATGTTGCAGTTTTAATTTTATTGCTTTTGAATGACAATTTTGCTGTAACGCTAGGCTACTCCACCATTCGTATACCGACCATATATTAGGCTGACTTATTGCAGCCATTAATCGTATTTATTCTTGGTCCTATACGACTAAGAGAAACGTCTTGTCAAATGTAAATATATATATGTATATAAACTTTTGGAATAAGATGGGTTTCAATGGTTGTTACATTTGAAGTGAACTACGACTTTTTTCTTCTTTCGATGACAACTTGAATGGTTACTTACGAATACGACTGACTACCAGATGGACCACTAAAATTTTTCATGATTTATAAACATGTCAAATTTAACATCTTTAAAATTATAGAAACTCGATACATATACTCGACTTGAATTTAAATTTCTATGGTTTCTTTTGCACAAAAAATATTAAATTTGATATATTTGTGTTCTTCGATATAAAATTTTGTTAATAATTTTTTTATTTAGATGTAGCTACAATCAAAAAAGTTATTTAGTTTTTTTCTGTTCTGAGTAGGAAGTATTAACAAGTCACTTAAGTCAAACGTTTAGTTTATTATTATTTAATTACACTTAGGATTGATTTTATGAAATTCTTGTTTTGTGAAGGAACAAAAAGCGTGTTCGCTCCATGTTAATGTTCCCATAACTTAATATACCTATAAAACCAAGTTCGAAACGATTTGTAATTGAAGACGAGTTTCTCCGAATGCTTGCATTTTAATATCTAAAATATTTTTGTGACATTATTCTCGTGCCTCTTGTGGTGTATGTCTGAATACATAATAGTATATTATTCAATGAGTGCATATGCAGGCTATTATACGCGAAGGCGAAGTTTACGTAGCGAGACGTTAGTCGAGCGGAGTAATCGCCCGAGCATATAATAGGGCATATGCGCGAATTGAATAATTTTTTTTTCTTAAATTGACCTATTATTGACGTGTGTCAAGCTCCATTATTTGCGAGTGGTATTAATGTGGGTTATATGCGCCTGCATACACACCTAATAATGGTTGTTTCACTTGGTTGTCGCGGATAAATACCTTAATAGGTACATACCTACGTGCACGTACAATTGAATTTTACTTAATATATCCAGGATATCGTAATACTTATATAAGAATCACGTTTCAACAACAGCGAAAAAATTCTAATATTCTTCGAACATAAGGTTTTATGAGTTGGACCTTTCTAAAGTCATCTCACTGAGATGGTCGTTTCTTTTTGGTTGCTTTGCTTTGCCTCAGTAGGATATATGGAAAATTTGATACTCCTCACCATATACTATAATATACGGAAAAATAGTAAGTATATAGAATTATATGAGAAGATTTATTTTTAAAATATTTCAAAATGAGGGATATCCCCAATTTATACTTGCAACTCCAGTAATAGATGTTTATTGGCTGCGACCGGTTTCTATCAATTTAATAAACAATTAACGTTTTGTGCTAAGATTTGTAACTACTCTTACGTTTTTATATGTATAGTGGCTACTTTGTACCTGATGATGATCTTAATTTGATGGAAACCGGTCGTAGCCTCTCTAATTGTCAATAACACCGATTACTGGAGTTGGCAGCGTAAATTTGTGGATACTTTCTATTCTATTTTGAAATATCTTTCATTTCCTCCACATAACTGTCCCAATTCTTATTACTTATTTTATAGTTTGGGTTAGAATTTTTTTATATTGATGATATAAATTTTTAAAATTTGAATGTAAAAAGATTTAGCCCATCATGTGGCTCATATAGACTTATTGCCACATTTCCTTTTCATATTATACAATTTTTCTGTTCCTGGAGATTCTAAGGAAATCTGGAACTGCCATTATAGTCTCAACCTCTAAAAGGAACTTAAATAGATATTTAAAGTATCTATCTGCGGGTGAATAGGATGAATAGGCGGAATATTGGGAAATTACAATATTCCATTGGCCATTTTTATGGCCTTTATCTATGTGTCTATGCGAATGTATAAATATATAAGCAATATAAGTTGCGGGAATTCGTATCAGCATTCTGGATGTATTTATTAGCTTATTCAAAAATTCTAGATATGTTTTATATGTTGTAGTAGCGATGTTCGAATGAGTTAAGGGGGAAATTGACTTCAATAAATTTTCCTTTATACTTTTGTATCATCCCAAATGGCCCAAATTTTACTATTTATAAGTTTAATGTTCGTTTACATGATGTACAAAGTTAAAAAAATATCAATAAAATTATTTGAACATCTTGTTTTTTAGGGCGGTCAATTTTATTAATATTCTTACATATAAAATGTGTGAAGTAACGTCATAAAATTTAATTAACATTTGAGCTATAAATAGTTTTAATGTTATGTTCATAAAAAAATATAATAATATGCGAAGGTTGTTCTAATAATAAAATTGAAGTCATCTTTTACAAAAAAATTATACATAGTGCCATATTTTCATCATTAATACCCTCGTAATTAATTATTACCCTTTAATTAATACCCTCGTTAATTAATACCCTCGTAATACAATGCAAACATATAATTAAAAATAAAATTAAAAAATTAATTAATATTCTCTAGTAATTTCTGATTTAATAATTTATTAACTTATTAAAAGAGAAAAATTTGAAATATAAACACTCCTGTGAAAATTACATAACTGAAATAAATCTACCTGTTTAAATATGTATATAGTTAACAAGTATCTATAATTTCTAAACAATAAATCAAAAATTCTATATAAATAAGGAAATAAGCTATGCAAACAAAATTAATATTTACACAATATTTTCTTAATTAGAAGTTTCTTCTCACTTAAATAATTGAGTGTGGTTTTAATCGTCCAATTTGATTAAAAGTGTTTTATTACAACATTCGGTCAGTAACTAATTCGGTGCATTGCAGTTAAATTAATTTCCGCATCAATTTTTTGAACGTACACCAGGATAATAGGGAATACACCCGATTTGAATAGGAATGTATTGGCAGAACATTAGTAAACTGAAGTGAACTCTCGGGAAATGCGGTGGTGTCGTGTGTATTTGGGACGACTAAAAGCCAACATTCAACTAAAACGTTCCATTTTGAATATGTGTGTTTATATGTATAAGTGAATGTAGACATCTGAATTTGTGTATAGTACGCTTGTTCGTTCATTTTAATTGACCAATGGCAAATTTAATTTTTAACATTCAGTGATATGGATGTAATCGCACCACATTTGAATACTAAAATAATGTTATGCTAATTTCTTATTTAGCGTTATAGTATTTTACGTGTAAAAGAAGTATGACCGGCATAACATTTGAATAAAAATCGGTGCGATAAATTCGCCCCACACGACTTTCCGACCATAGGTATAAACTACGATTTCGTAGAAATCGTTGATCGTAGAAGTAATTCTGTTCGGAAAGTGGAAATTGTACAGAAATTTAGTGATATCAAATCGTAATCAATGTTGTTTCCACTTTCCGATCAGAATTACTTTTACGATAAACGATTTCGGCGAAATCTTAGTCGTTATGGTCGAAAAGTGGTGTGAAAGTGCGTAACTTAGTAATTTCAACTTGATATTAACTCAGGGCCTTGCAAAAATTTTTGTCCCATAAGCAAAAGTTTCGGAACGGGCCCCTAGTATAGTATTTAATCAAGAAAGAAAATTTTCAGTATAAATAAACATTTGAAATTTTTTTTTCTGTTTTGGTTCCGTGTAGGCATCGCTTTCCCTTGCTTCATAGTAGCTACGCCCTGCTGTATTAACTTGTAATGATTAGTTATTTAAGTTTATAAGATAAGTGCACTTATATTCTTTATATATTACACAATATGAAAAGATTTTCCATCATTAGCACACCTTCTTTACTTTGCACAATCGGGATTGGTTCGATTATTATTACACCAATTCCTTTGCATATTAGTATGAGATCTCTAATAAATCTTTCATGTTGTTCACTCATGTTCAGTTAGAGTGTTAGACTGTTGTAAAAGAAGGCAAAATACTACAATGCAATTCATTAAGTATACCTACAACAACAAAAGTTCATTTCTACTTGTTCCACATGACTCTCTGTCTCAATTTCAAAAGATCGCTTGTGGGAGTTGCACATTTATTTCGCGTTATTGAATAACGTCCGAATGCGAATTTCCTTGTTTAGCAAATAAACCATTCGTAACTCACACCGTTAACATTCTGAAATGGATTAACATAAGGCGAATTTATTTCCCCAATAATCTTTTATGTTACTTATCTTTAGATTATAACAATAACTGCATTATACAATGTGTCCCTTATTATTAAAATTAGATGAGTTTAAATTTCTGTATAAAGGGCCCCACACATTGTCAGATTGACTGCAGATATTGGTCTGTCAGTCCACAGATATTGCCCAAACACACACATCAGTTCACCTGATGATCGCGGACACAAAATTTAGCCTTACGATCATCGTATAAGACAACCGCCTTTAGGTTACCTTAAGATTAACTGTCAGTGTGTGGGGCCCTTAAGCTAAATCATGAATAATTTAGAAATCTTTAAAAAGCGTACCTATATAGGTATAAACATAAACAACAATGTGATTTATACAGAAGCAACGTTTTATTTTAATAATAATCAATCATTTATATTTTTGACGTTTGACTTGATATGACACACGATGACATGTTGGTTATTATTCTTAAGTATGTTAAGATTGAAATGATTGAAACGAATTATCATAAACAACGTCGCATTTTTGTATGAGACCATCGAGACAGTCGTTCGTGTGTCATGAATTAAAGAATGATTACATCATACGTCAGGAGCAGGGCAGGTCTAAGCCGATTATATTACAATTATAACAATTGCATCAGGATTAAAGTCGATTCACGCATTCACTTATATTTAGAGGTGTTTATGGACCGTATTGTTCAAGCCTTCAATAAAACCTTGACTTTATGCCTTGAATGTGATGTGTCAACCGTATTTTGTTACCTTTTCCTATATGATTCAATAAAATTTACATTTTTTAAAATTCAGTTTTATTAGTGTATTTCTTCGGACATAATGTAAATTTTATGAGAATTTATAGTATTGTTTTGATTCTAATTCAGCATATATTCATAATTAATTACGCATATACAGAGCGTTTATTTTACCTTCGAACATAGCATGTAGCGTATGCAATGTTCGCAAGCTAAATTTAACGAGTCAAACTCATGGCAGGGCCAATCCATGATCAAAGTAATTAATTTTTATGATCACGTCGTTACTGTCAGTTGTCAATTTTGTTCCTTGTCAATTTGAAGTAATTGTTCATAAATTGTTCATCAACCGTTAACTACTTTCTTTCAAATTACTCACACATCTTGAATTTCGATTCAAATCGGTTTGCAATAATTATCAAAATAGCTCTCACACTTATGCACTGACTTGTCATTGTGGTGAGTCGTCGTCCGTCCCACATCCCTACTTTCTCCCCGTCGGTCGGTCTGTCTTTAATAATAGAAATCCCCACTGCCATGACTTTCACTCGTTTTATTTTAGTTGCGAACATTGCGTACGCCAAATACTATGTTCGACGGTAAAATAAACGCACGGTATATTAATAGAACAATTGTCACGACAAGTTTTATAGAATATAATTAACCTTACGCGTTTAGGTCTTTATAGGACAACAAACTTTTTAACTTTTAAGAGCTATAATTAGAAATAGGTATTATCTATCAGTTACACCCATCGTGTAACTCTTATAAAGGGTAAATTGAATTAAACATTTACACGTTAAACGTTAAGCACTCTGTTGAACCAGAGTTTTCAGCACTTTCACCTCAAAGCACCTATTTATATTCATTACTTTAGTTTAGTTACAGACGCGCGTCGTGATTACCAATTTACCTTGCACGGATTTAAACCGTACGTAGTCATTACTTTACTCGTAATACATCAACTATAGAATGTATTTATCGAGGTGGTAACATTTTGTTAATAATTAATTTGTACATATTTATCAGCTCAGCTTTACTCGCATCATAAGTATACCTAATAAATCACATGCAGTCAGAGTTAACTATAAATGTACAAAATTATTTGAATGTAAATGTACAACTCTCCATTCCAAATAAGAATAAAGCATTGGGAATAGAAGAGAGTCAATTTCCACGCATCTGATTGGTTCAAACACAAACCCAGTTTATACAGGCATAAAAATACAACTATGACACTTTATATTTGAAGTTTATGTCAAATTTTTAATATTTATTAATCAAAGTACATTATCG
>JARJEB010031838.1:0-15594 GCA_030264535.1 Liometoxenus newtonarum | reverse complement strand
ATGGTTGACATTTTAAGTTTGAAAGCCGTACTGCAGTATAAAAATGAAATTTTGTCGTCGCGGAAAAGTCTAGTATTCAATTCGCGCATATGCGGTATTATATGCTCGGGCGATTTCTCCGCTCGGCTTCGCCTCGCTACGTAACTTTCGCCCTCGCGTATAATAACCTACATATGCGCTCATGGAATAATATATCTACTATTAGTTTCCACTTTTTATGATGTTTTATTCATTTAAGGAGATATCCAATTTTTTTTTCATTTTCTTTGTAGGTATATTTTAATTTATTTTACTATAAAATCTGCGTGATTAACTCATATTTAATGTTTTGTTTGCCTGTTTAGTTGCACTCTCGACTTACACGTTGTTGTTGTAATATTAAACGTTGCACTGCAAAAAGTCATTTAAATCTCGTGTTAATGATTTTAATTACTTTCATTATACACGTATATTATCGTCGATTTAATGTCATATTTTAATTAATTTAATTTGTCAGATTAAATGCATAATAATTCATTAAATTGTATTTACGTGCAAATTACCAGTGCTTTTTTTCAAATAAATCGGTAAGGGTTCGCACCGCATAATTACCACAACCTTCAGACCATATACATTACGAATATTGACTTTACTTGGTGGATTTTGGACCAGATGTCAACGGATCTCCATGAATCTATAAGAAAAATAACACTTTGATTTTTCCCGATTGTATTACGTTCCTTAATACGACCGATACCTTCGGTGTATATGGTTGGAAAGTAAAAACTGACTTACACAAATTATTTTTTCGCCGACCACTGTGGAAAACGTCACTTTTAGTCAATATTTACGGGATGTAAAAGTTGCCTATTTACCACGCAGTGTTCTTTCCTCCAGTATACACATGCGTATTAAATCAGTATTTCGTATCCTCCATTACACATGCGCACAAAATCCAAATTTCTCGTTTACCACTTTGCACAAGCGCACAAAAATAAAACATGCATGATCACCAAATCACTCAGATGTTCGTGTGAATTGAAGCGCTCGACTGATCTCGCGCTCCAAACGTTAACACTCGCATGGATTTGACTGCTTTTCGCATTAGTTACACAATATACTATTGTTCATTCCTTAATTTTTATTTCTGTTTGTTATAAGGTGGTGAATTTCCGTGAACTGTCAACTATTGAACTGCGATGCGTAAGTACATAGGTACCTACTAAGTATTTATTTTTATTAATTTAAACATTTTGAAAGTTTATATATTTTGGTCAAATTTAAATTTTGCAACTGAGTCTGAATTCTTAGTATAAATTTGTATTCATTTTTATGTGATGTATGTCGATAAATCAGTAATCACTTAGTATGTACGAAACGAATGCACAACATTTCATGCATACGTTCCAAACGTTCCACTGTCATGTTATAATAAACTATCATGTGGACAATCAAATTTTGGCCATCATAAATAATATAGTGCGCTTTCTAAAATCTCAAGCTTAAAATATGACTAATATTTTATCATCCGCGCGGTACTCACAAATACAGGTACAGGTACATCGTATATGTGACGTCAGTAGAGCGGCTTTCATTAGTCCAAAGTGGAGGTTAGATTTATGCATCATCGACGCAGACGGCGAAGATCAAAGCAATTTAGGTGTGAGACCAATTGTTCCCGTGACAAAACACTGCCAGGCAATTTACGGTGTGCCCACACCGCCGGCGCATTCAATACTCTTTCTTCTCTTCCTTTCTTCTTCTTTTTCATCATCATCATCATCAACAAAACAACATCTTCAGTTCTTCTTCTTGTCCACGTGATCACACAGTTCCACTCTTTTCAGTTACCACAGTCACCGCTCGCGTTGCCTGCAAGTACTTTATGGCATTGTCTCTTTCTTTATTCATCATTCATCTCATTTTCCGTCCACCACCAGCCTAGCACCATTCTGTCTTCCTTGTCTTGTCCTTTATTCTGGTCAGTATATTCAATTCAATCATTTTTCTCTTTATAGTGGCTGTAGTCCATCTTTTTCTTCTCCTTGTGGCTTGCTTGTGCAATATCAACTTCCTTTTAGCATCCACAGACTTGCGAGATTCATAAAGGTGGTAGGTGGAATGAGATGGTTGAATCGTTCGCACCTCTGATGGTCGGGCGGTACATCAAGAGAATCTTGGAAAGAATGAGACCATCAGAGACGAAAAAAGAAGAAGAATGAGGCGACTATTTAGTAATGACACCACTAAATACTTATTAAAATTCTTTCGGATCGTTTCTTCTTCTGTTGTTTTTTTTTTCTTTGATGTGAATGATGGTGCTGGGCAGATATTATATATCGTGGAGTTTAGCATGTTCTAAACTAAACAATAAAAATAAAATCATTTGAGAATGATGAAGTGATATAAAGTATAAAATGAATCACAGTGTTTTGTGCAGTTTTTATAAAAGCAAAATTTCACAATATTACTCCTTTTCTGCGGTGCCGTAGTCGTGGTCTTCAACAAAGTCCTCATCACGGTCAAGGACTCAAAACTCAAAAGATTCAACAATCAAGTTTCATTCAGATCTGCGATCTGGAGGTCGTTCTGTGCCTTTGCGTTTGCCGTCGTTAAAACTGTTAAAACAGGCAGACAGTAGCATTAATCTGGTAGCCTAGCATTCGACCTTCCATATTTTTCCAGTGTAACTTGTGACTTTTTATTTGTTTGTTTTGTTGGTTGTCTATCCATAGAGCAAAACACCAGAAAGATTAACATTTGAACAAATAAACGCTTTACCTTTGACATTAGATTAGGTATTCAAATTGAAGTTACCCGACAATTTCTTTTATTTTCCGTCTTCAAATTTATGACGTTTTTCTATTACTTAGCTAATTTCTTGCAAATTGTAGATACTGTAGGTGTAGATAAAGGTCGAGGGAGATTAATGGTAATGAGTTTATTAAGTCTTATAACGCACCCCGGCACCCTAAATGTTATTCTTGTTTTTTGGTCGATTTTTTGGTTTGGTAATTAAGAAATTACCTTATACATATGCGTGCGCGCCCCCGTATACATACTTTTGGGCTTAATTGAAAACGTACTTTAATCGCATCTTCAAATCTTTTGTTAAAGAAAACCAACAACACACGCAGCCGCCGTCGCTATATACCTACCTACTTCGACCAAAAAGCACTTATAAGTACTTACTAATAAAAGTAGATATTAGATAATATAAAATAATAAACAGATAAAAATCTCGCTCGTATTCGTTCGTGATAGAATGAGTAATTTTTTTTTCGTTAAAATATAAAACATAAAACATTTTGAATTTAAATTTCGCGCTGCAAAGCGCCACCCTCGGCAGTTCCATACAACAATACATTATGCAATGCAACGGTAATTGTCAAACTGTATTAGGGTTAAGTTGTTGAATTATATTGAACTAGAACACTGGAAATTTTTGTATTGGTATGAAATTGCCACAAAACTTCGCATAAAACTTACTACAGCAAGTCCACCGGTCGATATTGTAGGGTAAAAGGTAAGAAAGAACTTTGTGTTGATATTTATAATTTAATTTTATCGTGCCGCTTTGTAATGAGTGAATGAATATGAAAAATTGTAATATTTGCTGAAGTAGAAGAAGGCACCGGATTCTGGCACCGCCTGCAGATGGGTATTTAACATGGCACGCCTGACTACGTAAGCCGTGTATGTAAGGCGTCCCCTTCCTTTTTTTCGGTAATGCGTGCATGTGTTATGCATCTAGGTACTCCTGACTACGTACGGCGTGCATGTAAGGTGTCCCCTTCCCCTTTTTTTCGGTAAGGCGTATGCATCTCGTCTTACAATGCTGTAGAGAGAAAGGGATGATGTCTTTATGTGAGCTCAAACCTAATACAGGGTGATGCGGACAATTAGAATAAAATTTATTCCAATGAAAAACATGATTTAAAAAATAGGGTACATTGTGGATATATTGTGGGTACATTGTGGACATATTGTGGGTACATTGTGGATATATTGTGGATATATTGTGGGTACATTGTTCCGCTTAATACACGGATTGAATAATTTAAGAATGAAGGAAAAAGTAGGTCACTCTTTTTCCGAATTCGATACCCGCCTAGCTATACTACTTGCGGGTTTCTATGGTCAACGGTTGACCGGTCTCTAATCAGATGTATCGACGAATTGAATTTAAACTTTTAATTGAACATGAATCAATCATAATATGTAATTACATAAATACCTACCTATTTGCATGCCGATATCTTTTCTAATTAAGTTAATACTTAATTTATAATAACCCCTATCTATAATTAAAATCAATAGATACTTATCTAGGTACAAGTACTAAATAAGGTGTTGATAAAATAAATCGGTACGGATGTGCACCGCACAACTTTCCGACCATATCCACTACGACTTCGTAGAACTCGTCGACCGTAAAAGTAATTTTAGCGAGTTAGACGTTTTGGCCAACAAGTAAAGGTGTCTTTTACTATAGCCGATTTATTTTAATTTTACTCCAGGTGCAACTCCAGCTGCCCAGATACCAAATTTCAGTCCTATAATGCTTGGTTTGCCCGCAATTTTGTACACACACTGACACACACCCACACACACATACTTCAGATCAAAAAGCCAATTCTTGACCTGGGGTCAACGGATCTCCACGGATCAAGGAATAATAAGATTTTGATTTTTTTTTCTGATTACCTTACTTTCCTATTCCTACCTACATACCTACGGTATATGGCCGGAAAGTAAAAATATTTCCTTATTTATCTGCGTACTACTATATACCTAGATTTACGTACATAGATAGATATACTATAAAATAAATAATTTTCTGTTAAAGCAAAAGCACTTTGAGTGTAGGTATAATTATACTTGTTATTTTAATTAACTAATCAGCGTCTGTGATTATAGAGATAATTAAAACATGTATATGATTGCAATTAGTAAATAGAAATTACTCACATTAACGTGCATCTGGCAAGCCTTTTGTATTTGATCATGACCAGGGTCGGCGCTACCATTACCGCAAACTGGGCAACCGTCTAGGACGCAACTCATGACTGGGCCCGCTTTTCCCGGTCACTTAATAAAGTCGCACCGTACAACTTTCCGACCATGCACACTACGATTTTGTAGAACTCGTCGACCGTAAAAGTAATTTTGATCGGAAAGTGCAGGAAAGGACATACCTAGATATTATATTGTGTTAAGTATCTCTAAATTTCGGATCAAAATTACGTTTACTGTCAACGAGTTTTATCCGAAATCGGAGTGTATATAAAATTGTGCGGTGGCAATTTAACGCACCGATTTATTTAATGAAGGGGCGCACAAAATTATTTTGCCGGCCCTGATCATTACATGATGTTTGTTTAAATTAATCCCATGCCTTTGGAGGTTCAGGTTGTCTACTTCTACTTAACCATTTAATTAAGTAAGTAATTTTGGAATTTTTCGCGTTGTCTATTTTTAAATTATGTTTGTTCTATTCTTTTCTTCTAAGTAACTATCTTGAGAAATGAATTAAAACCTGTTATATATTTTTTGAAGTTCATTTACCTACATTTCCATGAATTGAATATGCGAGTTAATGAATCCAACATGGAACATGGTGTGGTGCTAGTTTTCAAAATGTTTAATTTGGGTAGGTAATGTTAAATTTTAATGCATTCTGGTTAATAGTTGAAGTAAACTTTAATTTTGATTACCTATAGCGGATGCACTTGTTTTAACTTAATTTTGCTTACATATTCCCATTACAAGTCTACCTATACTTATTCATCTATGATTCTATGATGTACTAACAAAATTATTATTATTATTATTATTATTATTATCAGGTTAATTCGTGAGAAATTAGATATAAATCTGGTACTTACTTAGTTGTTATATACATAAGTAAAAGGAAAAGTAACACTTTTGGGTTCTTATCGCGGCTAGGCTAGAGACTGGGTAATAAAAAATACCTACCTATATACTCGCGCGCTTGTTGTGTTGTTCTTTCATGTTCTATTCGTTTCTTTTACCACTGATGCGTTGTAGGTAAGTTGTGTAGTTGTATTATTTCACATTTGATAATCAGAGTAATGGCGGACTGACTGACGGACGCCGGACAGGAAGTGGGCACGAATTAAAGTGCTTTTCATGAATACCTACATTCCCATAGACTTGTGTTCGTATTCGCTGCGGTGTTGTTTTATTGCTTTAGTGGACGATCAAGTTGAAATCAGAATGAGTGAGTGAAAAATAAGCGGTCTACCAAATTTCCAAAAGGTTTTCACTTCCTTACCTATATACGTAGGTATATAAAGCGCGTTTATTTTAGCATCGAACATAGCTTGAAGTTTATGCGCAATGTTCGCAGCTAAAATAAACGAGTCAAACTCATGGTAGTGGCGATGCACGATCAATGTAATTAATTTTCATGATCATCTTATTACTGTCAGTTGTCAATTTTGTTCCAATACTGATGCACTGACTTGTCATCGTGGTGTATCTTCATCCGTCCCAGATCCCCACTCTTTCCCTGTCCGTCGGTGTGTTTTTAGCACGCACGCACTGCCATGAGTTTGACTCGGTATGTTCGACTCTAAAATAAACGCACGGTATAAACAAAACTGCAATTGTTTCAGGGAAAATAAAACACATTTTTAAATATTCATATGTTGTTTGTCTATTTACTTATATAATATTTATATTCACATTTACACTAGATTCACAATCAAAAACGAAATTTATTTATGTTACAGATATTCGTTTAAATATTTGGAAAATTATTTTGTGATTTTTTTCCCTATAATTCACAATTCTACAATTGTAGCCTTCAAATTCAATTTATCCACTTTGCGAATTTTATACAATAAATTGAAATTATCATCTACAGTTTCAATAATTAGAAATAAATTAATTCGTTTTCTTTGATGTTAGATAGCTATTTTCATAATTCTTTCAAAGAATCCTTAATTTTCTCTCAGTATAATTCTTAAAGTCCCTTAATATTATTAAACAATAATATTGTACAAATATATTGCAAAATACCCGTGAATAAATAGCTTCGATCGAAACGATATAAATTATTTAGGAGTAGCTGAAGTATATAGGTATTCATAATTTTCACTAACAATTTCTTCAGTACTTATGTTTTAACTGACACTGAAAGTTAATATATTATTTATTAACTTCACTGTTTCACGCGTCTAATATTAATTAGGTATTTAGACGAATGCATAGAATGTTTTTAAGATAATTATTTATAGTAGATATCAGGCATTACAAGTTAGAAGTACATAGTACACATTGTTGTTCATTTATACATTGAAAAACTTTACAAAAATTATTTCTTCTAATTTGCTTTGTAAAGTTAAGAAAATCGATGTGAAGAACAAATAACTCATAAAATCGAACAAAAATTGGAAAATAAAGTTGGAAAGCTTTGTACATCAAGTGTCAGCATCAGCATTGAAGTGGTTTTAGGTGCCCGTCAACGGTGAGATTTTTGGTGAGATTTTTGTTTCGTGTTATTAAAAATTCAGCTAAAACAAGACACACGAGAGAACACACATTTTTTGCGTTCTCACATGTGTCTCACAACTATTTCCACTGTAAACTCCTGTTTTACCTGAATTTTTAATGACACGAAATGAAAGTCTCATACCAAAAATCTCACAGTGGACGCCTACCTTTATACCTATAGAGTATAGGGTAAAGAAAAGTAAGTACATCAATTACATAAAAATGGGAAACGTCTTAATTCCTATAATTTCATTAAATACTTAACAATACAATATTTACAATATTTCATAATATAGGTGAGTTTTTTTTGGTTCATTATATACAAAATTATATATAGGTACCTAATACTTTTATTCCATATTTGTGTTAATTTTTCAATATACATTCAGAAAAACGAAAAATAAGGTTTTGTAATCTTAAAGTTAAAACACTTTAGATAGAGTTCATTGCAACTTTCATAGTCTTCCTTTCTGATTCTTCGATGTTTTCAATTCTTTTGGTTATAGATATATTTACTTATATCCTTATTGTAAATTCATTTATAATGTCATTGGGTAGGTAATTAAATTAAGTACGATGTTGGGACTTGTTATATTTTCTACTTACTAATTGAGGAAATCGGTTTCGCATTTTGCATTCGCCTGCAACACCAACAAATTTTCCAATATTTGTACTTGTACTTGTAGGCAAAACAAAATTTGAATTTATCTCTCAGATCCGATACAATTTCCTCATTAACTCTAGCTATTTGTCGTGCGAAATGACCAGGTTCTTAGGACAATCATCATCAGCAGACATAATGGCCTTCTTCTTCAAAATACCCAAATCTTGAACATTCTCGAGGAAACTTTTGTGTGCCGTCAAAATCTTAGCGCTCTCTACATCTTTTTTAAGTTCTTCCATATCCCGTTTGAGTTTCGCCCGTCGGTTCTGAAACCATGTTATCACTTGAGCGTTTGTCAGTCCCAAACTGGATGCAATTTCATCGCGATCTGCAGGACTCAGGTATTTTTGATAGAGGAAACGTTTTTCCAATTCGAAGATTTGATGATTCGTGAATGCCGTTCGAGATTTTCGTTTCTTCTTCGGTTGTTGTCGGTTATTGAAGAGATTTAAATGGCTTTGACCATCTGAAAATAAAAAAATAAAAAAATTAGGATTTTGACTATTAGATATTATATATGCAATAACTATTAGACTCAAGTATTTTTGATTGCAACATTAACTTCTGTTTCGATTACTTCTGCGTATAGATATATTCGGTTGAATGGTCGATTTTTATTATTAGGTGCTATTTATTAGGGGTTTATTCAGTTGAGGGTGTAACGTCACATTAAATACGTGTAAACATTAATACGTATTAAGTCGAATAAGACAAACAGATTGTTTTCGGGTGTATATAGCGCTCCCCTATGCTCCTATGATTCGAATAAATTCGTCTCATAGTCATATATACCCTCAAAATTCATTCCCACTAACTGTAGGGGGAGCCCAATGTTAATACAAATATATGTTTACGCCGACATTGAGGAGGACAAACGACGACGTATAGAGTGGAAGGTTTCGAGTGGGATTTTTATTAACTATTTGGGGACGTGTTGGAAGATTTATTAGACGAGACTAAGAAGCAAATTTACAGGAGTTAGACACTTTTAGGGAGCTATTGGGATTTTGTCTGTTGAAGTGACTCCAACGATTTTCCGCTGTGATTTTGGCAATTTTTCAATAGTTGGGGGGGTTTGACAATGAATGTCACCTAATATACTTTGTGAACAAATTCACTTTGGTGCTAATCACTTAACTGAAAATATATTATATAAGTATTTCTAATAATTTTTTGGCATAAAGTTTTCCATAAAATTTTCAGTCCTTTTTAGGTATAGGTAAATTCCGTTGCAATGGTAATGTCCTTGCTAAATCTCTATCTCTATACCAGTCTAACTAAACTCTAATCATTCCACTAGAATGCTTCATTTTCTCTTCGTCACTTTATCTGTATCCGGCTTTCATCCTCTCTTAGTCTTCACCAGTTAAATGTGTCAACTATAATTCTGCTAAACTCTGAACTTCGCGCGCTCTGCAATTCTCTCTTCCTTCTTCTATCTATACGAATACTTTGAGCGCATTTTCATTCGAAAACACGCTAAAAACGTTTCGGGGCGGTCGCAAGAAGGATAAAGGACAAAACGGTAATACCTACTGTTCTGTTGGCGATGATTTTTGGGGGCATACGCGACGCCGGAGATGTTGGAGACGTGCACGTGCATGCGGTGTATATGAGGGTGTAAAACAGCGACGAACAACGACGAGAACGACGAAGCGTCGAGTGCTAACAATAACTCTCCCGGGGGTTGACACCAGCGTAATAAATACCAAGTCGCGCCCTCATTGCCGCAGCACAAGCTCTATACATATATGTACCGAACAAAATATACCCGCCGGAGCGCTATTTTCCAACCGATTTACTTCTGATGAGAAAATGAGCATTCCGCATGGTCACGGGCCTGAAAACTCGCCACTGTTCAACTACCACTAACATTCATGTTATATGCAATACTTGCATGTGTTTGTAGTTTATAAACGTTAACACTGGTGGTGCAAAGTGTTGAACACTTCCACTAGACAAATACAAGAAATATACGAGTATTCCAGGAAAATATAAAGGGTTAGAAGAGGAAGAGTTGTCATTGGGACTGCAGGTGGGTTCTATAAACGCCCTTAAGTTTTACAAAATATTTTATGGCGTTTGTACTAGAAAAATAACTTTTACCGTTGACTGAATAATAGAAGAAGACTAGCAAGTGCCTGTAAACTAAAATTTTCAATACCGACCGCGTCCCGCCGCCTCTTTGCGCAAATAATTTTTGCCATGAGAGCTCGATCCTCCGCCAGGTATTTACCCCCCACTCATACTCAAAAAATCTAGGTATAGGTTTCAGGGAGCGCACTCTGCCGAGTCTAGGTACATTGGAGCTTCACTTACGTCCGTATACCTGCCAGTCTTCTTCTATTATTCAGTCAACGCTTTTACAGAAAAGTGCCTTCTTTTCATAGTTCTTTTTCTTTTTCTTAGATGTCTGTCAATTCGTCATTTTAATTGTACATGACGTTGATACGAATGTGCGTTCTTAAAATAGCACCCACAAATACTAAAAATAACTCCCCGCGTCCGCGTGCCCATTTACTTATACACAAATTTAAAAGACTGCAAGACTCAGGAAATTAACACATCTATGAATAAATATACACAGAAGAATAAGAGTAACAAACAACAAAGTAACAGATACATGAGTGTTAAAAGGATAATTTAATCATAACCATAATTTTATGCTTCTCGCCATCGTTTGCCAGACTTTCCAGCACTAATAGTTCCTTCATAATTGTCGTTCATTCATTTTTGTGCGCGTTTGATGCTGTTTAAAAACATCAAAGCGCAGAGCAAAACATATATTTTATGATAGGACATATAATTTTCTTCCATCATTTATAAAACTAGTGATATTTCTCTTGACTTTCAAGTCTATAATATACAATTTGGTTTCTATCAAAAATAACATGAACCAGATCAGTGAATATATTCATGCATTATTCACTTGTTTTGAAAGCGGTTGTGCGGTTTATTTTGAGGTTTTATTTGCTAAAACATAATAGTGCAATCAATATACGCAGGTATGGGAAGAGCCGAAGAGAAAATCACTTTCACAGTTGAACAACTTTATTGTCATCGTCACCATTTTCTTTCTAGCCAGAATCACAACTTTACTTTTTATTAGGGTCTATCGTAGTGTATCTATTGTTGTGTTTCGATACTCTATCTATATTATTAGCTTATCTCGATCATTTTGAACGGGTGTAAAATAAATGGGAATTGAGAATCTTGAATGGAAAAGAATCAAAATGGAATTTACGAGCTTCATCCGCGTGCAAATTTGTTATTAGGTGCAATTTTATTATTTAAGGCTTCAGTTTGATGGAATTTGAAGTTCATAGATTTCTTGTTTTCATAAGGGGTTTACAGAACTAAACTCGATTGCCATTCGAGTGAAAATCGCCGAATAGTTTTGTTTTTCAGGCGCCCCCTCGATAGTAATTATGAGCTCATGCGGAAAGTGGCTCCCTCTTTTTAATTCTAAGTAATAACGTTTGACATTTCGACAATATTTCTCCTCGCCGATATCTCGTCATGTTTGTCGATTATCAAAAACAACTCGACAAACAAAATAATCGAGAATACGGCAATTGATTTGGTTTGTTTACGATTTCGGGAAGAATTTTTCGAAATAAATTCTGAAACTCCGCCTTTCTTCTCACTCTTTTCCCTCAATATTTGTATGCCCTTTAATTTATACTCCATATATACTAAGTTAACTAAGTAAGTCTGTGGAAGGACCCACCTCAAAGAATTTCGTCGGTACCGGCGAGCATAATCGAAATAAAAAACTGCCTCGCGTCCGTCCGCTGGCTTTACCTTCGAAAATCGCGACTTTAGTGGCAGCATGAAGCGTGAAGATTACTTATATACACCGTTTACACTTTCGTAGAGGTTTAAAGACTCTTTCTTCGTCGTTCGTCGGATCAGCTTGGACTTGGAAGCAACATTAAGTTATATACATATAGAGGGTCCTTTCTCCATTCCATTGAGCGAAGAAGAACGTTTGAGCTTTGCTGTAGGTGAACGCGACCAAACACTACCGTCGTTGCGGACCAACAGGACTTCCATGCATCGGTTACCTGTGCATTGATGATGATGATTGTAATGGGCCGGTGTCGGCATCGGCAGAGCACAAAGGGATCGGTTAGTCACACCTGCCAGCAGCTCAACTAGCGTTACACGCTTTTGCTCGCTCGCTCATCGTTACTCTTCTTGGCCACGTATAACGTTAAAACGCCAAAAAGAAGCAAAAACCAGCAACAAATTGAACGAACGAACGCGAACATACCGCACTATAGAGAATACAAAGAATTATATACAAAACTGAAAGGCGCATTAATATTTGGAAAGGTGAGAAGACGAAGGGAACAATTGAAATGATTGATTTCTGATATTAAGTAGGTATAAGTGCTAAGACTATGACTATAAGAGTTGGGCAAAATGGAATATGGACAGATTTGGAAATGTGAGAAAAAATGATAGATAATGCCTAAGGATTTATAAGGAACTAAACGACAGAGAGAAGAAACAAAGAGAAGAATTTAGCGAGAAATTGTTCTAAAACGAATATTCGTCTTGAAAAGAAAAAGGAGATTTGGCGATCTCATTAATATGAAGAGCGTTTTGGGTAAAATGTGCGTGGATAATTTTTGAATGATGATGCGAATGATAAAGGCTAAGACTAACCAAATGAAGAAAGTATGGTCGTCGTCGTCGTCGGGAATGACGATGATTGATATAGGAGAATATTGTTTGATCTTTTATGTTGTATTTTCTCACGGTTAATCCCTTTGTCACCGATCACCCAAATATTTAAAGTCTAATTGAAACACTGGTTTTGTTACAGGTTACAGGTTAATATGGCTTCCTGTATTTGTTGTATCTCATCTGACTTCGAAGGAGTGTTGCAGTTTTCCTTCTTATACCTATATCACGGGTCGGCAGATCACGGCAGACCACATACGCGTTTGCGGCTCTTCAGACATCAAGTCGGACATAACAAAGCCTTCAAAATCGATGAAAGGTTACTGTTTTTACTAAGTTTTAAATAAAAATTGGCTCTCTGATATCTTCGTTATCATGTTTTCTTCACAACTTGGCTCTTCTCACTGGAAAGTCTGCCGACCCCTGGCCTATATACTTACAGAGTTGCAGATTGTCGTATCAAAACGTAAGTTTTTTGCACATACAATTTCATATTTTTATAATTGTGGTTTTAAACGCAATCATGCGAAAAAACAACTTTAAACATCATGGGCAGGCAGGCAGGCATTCTTTCTTTTCAGGTTAGAATTATAAGGTATTTATACAAAAATCTACCGAAAAATGAACCAATTAGTCGATAATTAAACGAATTAGTCGCGCTATGTGTGTTCCACTATATTTTCATTATGTTTCACCATATTTCTTTTAACGGTAGATAGATACAAATGTTTAAAAAATTTCAATTCCGGAACGAAATTCGAAGGGAAACATTTCAACATGGCTGCGAAATGGACTTGAAATGAATTATTGCTATTCAAAAAAGCCCAAAGTGCCCAACAGCGTAAACTTTGTGTATTTGAGAAAATCTACCCTGCGTTTGACTGTTTTGATTTCACTAGCACTTTTTGACTCTTAAAAATTGCCTGAATTATTACTTTTTATGTTGTGTCAATGTAAAATAAATTTCAAAACTAATTTGTCTTCATTCTGCGTATTCATGGTGTTTCAAAAGTAAAAGAAAGAGCTGGGAAAAAGGGATCAAAAAAAAAAATTAAAAGAAATGCAAACACATGTGTTGACCACCGGGAATGAAGAAATATATCAAACGTTGAACTTTAGTTTGTTACATGGTTTAAAATGTACGTTTTGACTATATAAATATGTATAGGAAGCCTTCAGTCGCTTACATCTAAACTTAATATATATACCGTAAATGTTAACTGTGCCCTAAGCCCTAATGTGATATTAAATGTTCATGTGTATTGCCATATTGGGAAGCAAATGCGATGAATGTGACAGGGAGACAGGCTTTGAGATTTATTTATGTCTCCCAAAGTCCCTTTTGGGTATTTAGGCGCACCATGAAATCGATACCGCAAATTCGTTCAATTTCTTAGATACCAAATTTGTTTGACTCTGTTTCACGCCACAAATCAATATCAATATGACAATATTCTTGCTTGATGACAGACACCTTTAATCAGCAATGCAATAAACACAGAAAAGGAATTTAGAATTATTTCCATCAACGAAATTAGGTATTTCTAACAAAATTACAAAAACATGTTTTCCAAATAGTTTTTCTTTATTTTCGGTTTTTATCATGGACGATAAATCACGACTGAACACACAAACTATTACAATTACGAAGAAGTAAGAAGGGGAGATGAGTTATTTAAAGAACTTAAATGACTTTTAATTCAAATTAAAGAAGCTACAAATTTTAGATTGAGCATAAACAAAGCACAACAAATCGAAAAGGAATGCATGAGTACCTATATTTAAGAATAGTTAATTTGAAAATACCAAATATGCAGCAATTATCTTCCTTGCCCTTTGTCTCTTCACTCTTCATTTTATACTTGTACAAGTGCAATCAAAAGCTTGCTACCTTCTTTCTCAGTTGCAGTGTCAGAATATTTGAGTATTTACCATTGCACTTGTCTGACTGCACTTGTCATTCCCCAAGTGTAAATGTAAACGTAAACTCATAAACCTTGCCTGCCTTCTCTTTCTCTTCTCTCTTTTCTTGTAAGTACCTACAAACATGCACAGTGCACACTGCACGCTTGTGAATGCAACATCCTCCTTGCTATATTATACCTAATATATGTAGGTATGTATAGTCGTCGTCCTAGTAGTCATCATCTCCACAGATTATTTAATAACGTGTTAGAAGCGACTTAATGACGTACGCAACGGGCGCTTAGTCGTGTCGAGTGAAATATGTACCACTAAAGACTTTACTACTGCCACTGCAACTGCGCTACTGCGGCAATCGCATACAGTACCTATACCTACACCATTGGTCCAGGAGTTCTCAAACTGTTGCGGTCCGAGACCCACTTTTGAAAATTATCATTTGTCGTAATGCATTATAGCTTTAAATGTTGCGATACACCCAAAATCGTCTTGCAATCCACCAGTGGGTCGCGAACCATTCACTTTGAGAACCCCTGGTAAGTATAATACCTACACTATGTATACCTTAAATTCAATTCAGGAACTTTAAACCATCTGAAAGTCAGTGTGAAGTGTGATTGTGAAATCTATTAAAACTAGATTTCTTTGACTGCGTACAACTCGGTAACTTGTAACTCCCCACATTCATTCCAGCGAATAAACAAACAGAATTAAAATTAAGTCGTAGAATTTAGTAAGAAGAAAAATAGCTTTTTATAAAGAACAAATAAATTTATTGGTAAAACTTGTGGGAATAGAATTTTAAAACTATATAT
>JARJEB010031835.1:0-41507 GCA_030264535.1 Liometoxenus newtonarum | reverse complement strand
AATAATACCAATAATAATAATACAAATTTTATTATTGTACTTATTACTATACTTCTTTAGTTTTTCCGAGTTTTTGTTTAATTTTAATGGAAAGTGAGCGAATACAAAATATTGTACATATATAGTTAGACTATAGGTATAAATGAATGCATGTTAGAAATGTTACTATTTATTAAAATTTGTTAGCTACTAATCCAAGTAAAAATGTGTTAGAAGTGTGAGAATTGAATGTGTGAATTTTATGTATATATGTCACGATATATAACAATCTGTTATTGAATTTCCATATGTCCAATAGTGTTACAACAATACAAATGCTTCAGGGTGTAGCCCAAATTATGTTTCATTAGAGCTATGAAAAAAAACTATAAAATTTATTAGAAAAACTACATGCTTTAATAGAACGCCCTGTCACAAAATTCGTATATTTCTTTCTATAATTGTAACAATCAGAATTTTGACTGACATCGTAAACAACTGAAATAAAAATATTTATATATCCGCAGTACTAACGCAATAAATATTTTTCTTTTTCGAGTAGAATTGGCTGGTACTTGACCTCAGTATAAGTTTTGGATAAATTCATAACATTTTGCTACACTATATAATATAAATAATAAATATTGTCATGAATATTTGTTTGTGTTTGTGTGTATTTGTTTGTGTGTAGGTACTCGATGTGACACAAACTTTATTTTTATTTATATCAACTATTTATAATCTCTAGACATGGTCATTAGAGTGAAACTTTTCCTTAAATTATCCATCAACAATAACATCCAACAATAAAGCCTCAAATTCTGTATGTTTATAAACTTCATATACCGTGCGTTTATTTTACCGTCGAACATAGCATGGACTATGTTTGCAGCTAATATAAACGAGTCAAACTCAGTTTGGTAAAGTGTGCTCAAGACACGCCGACGGACGGGGAGAGAGTGGGGACGTGGGCTGGACGACTACACACCACGCTGACAAGTCAGTGCATCAGTGTGAGTGCGCAATTTTGATGATTATTGGAAACCATGTTGACTTAAATAAAATAATAAAAGCTCTGTATAGTTGAAGAAAAGAATTTCAATTTACATTATGGACATAATTTTAATTGTGCTTATTGAAATATTATACCAACAAATAAAAATGAACTTAACCTAACTTCACTTCAATGTTCCCTTCACATCATCATTATACAAGCAAGATTGTACAATAAGTACTATAGTATTGCCTCTATATAAATACACATGTAGACTTTTGTTATTGAATTAGAAACATCAACTGAAATTCAAATATAATTGCTGTTATTACACTGCTCAACTGAATGCATAACACATTTGAATTTGATTCGTGCAATTTGCACGTAACCCTAACAGCAATCTGCAATTTTGACTGGAACTACAACAATAGAGTAGGTACTGAATTACTTCGTAGTTTCGTAGTGGTTTATAGGTTTATTGAATTTGGCGAAAGGAGTAAATCAAAATATGCACTGCACTGTATTATTAGATCACAATATTTCCAGAGCGCATTCACCTCTCATTTCACTAGCATTCATTTTTCTCTATTCCATGAACACAAAAAGTTAGGCGACACCTCACAGTCACAACATTATACTTGAGCATTAGCACCATGAAAAGCTCATCCACTAGTTTTGACTATACATGGCTCCAAATTTCATATTTGTTATTTTTGTAAGCTAAGAATTATGAAAAGGAAAAACGTGAGTAGCCATCAGTAAATTTTACTCTGTATAACTGACTGGTTCTTCAGAAAAGCAGGATTATTTATGATCCATAGTTTGACCCTTATTTGACTTTCCCACTGAAAAGCTCATCAGTATAAAGATGGCGTACGAACCATACACCACAATCACATCAAAGATAATTCCGCTCTTTCAATGCTCATTCGGCTCAATTTGCATTACGCTTTTCTCATCGCGTCCACTGGTGTTCCAAAAACGCAAAATACCGAGAACACAAAATACAAATGAACGCAAACGAATATTCGAGCACGAATGACGAAGACGAATTCAAGTTGAGCATTCAATGTGCGGGTTAACCAACCCTTGATTTGATTTAGGTTACGTTTTTGGCTCCGTGACGTAGGGATGACGTAACATAGAACACAACATATACTTATGTCAAAAGTTAATAAGGTTCTATATCGTGTTGTCAGTTGTGTAAAACGTGCTGACCAATAGAAATGATTAATTCAAATAATGCCCTTTTTTTAAGGAGTGGCTTAACTATTTGTGTTTCTGGAATACTGAAAACTATACTTAACTGAAACACAGTTTTATTCCATGCAATCCAATATATTTGCCGATTATGCAATTAAATCAATAAATACGAAATAAGTAGAGCTACCTTAAAAACACTGATAACTCTGATAAGAATGCTAATGATAGCAATAAACGTGAAATAATTAAAAACGAATTAAATGATGGTAAGGGTCAACACGACAAATTGTGTACTATAATATGCAAGTATATTTGGTAGACGGTAGACATTAACCACCAAACATACATTATTGTAGTATTTACGTTGGAATGAGATAGCAGACTAATAAATAATTAGACTAATCACAGAACAACGGCATGCAGTATCCGGTACATACAGGGTGACCGTTGGTTATACTTCCAAACGAACTATACTGACTGGTGTGAGGATCAATTTGGTACATGCAGAGTTAAGGTACAGTTCCAATCACGCGACTCGCGCGGCTTCGCAGCTGAGCGTCTCCAGCTGTTCACGACTTTCAATATGGCGACGCGGCGGTGCGGCTGGGATTTGAACTTCAAATTTTGAACTAGTCAATCGAGAGCAGTCATGGAAGCAGCACTGCTGAATTTTATTGAGGAAGAAGAAGAAGAAGAAGAAGAGGTTCTGTTATTATTATTATTAGATAGTGTGAGAACAGAACCAAGTGAATTATTCAAATCCAGAGAAACAGAAGGCTTACAACAAATTTTGATTGGACGACACCTAATAAAAGACGAGACCAGGTTTCGTATATTCTTTCAAGTAAACACGAAACAGTTTAATTACATATTATCTCTGATTGCAAATGTTTTGAAAAAGCAGTCATGTGGAAGAGTCAAGCGTCCTATAACTCCTGCAGAAAAATTAGGAGTAACATTGAGGTATCTAAACTGTTTCCTTATATAATTATTATATATATCATTACTATATTATATAGCTTCTCGTCGTCCATGACCAATCGCTGCGGCTGTAGCGACTCGACTGCCTCAAAGCAGCCGCGCCGCTAGAGCCGCTGTAGTCGCGCGGCTACAGTCGCGTGATTGGAAGGGGACTAGAGCGGCACAACTCGAGCGGCTCGAGTCGCGTGATTGGAACTGTGCCTTTAGCGGTTGACGTTCGTTCATTCTAGTATTCTACAATAAATTACCAAGAGACGTATTGAATGAAAATAGAAAGTAACTTAAATGTATCTTAACACAAATCATAAAATTTGTTTTTAAAACCTTTTATTGCCTTTTATTCAACTTCCAACGCTTTTTTATTCATTAATAAATGATATAGTCCTTTTTGCAAAATACAGTCCTGTAAATGTATGGCACATGCAACGAAATAACTCATGTTGTAACGGTTAAACGAGGATGGTTAAATAATGCTTTGAGATGCGATGATAGTGTCGCACTAAATGTAGTCTATCAAATCTAATCCGGCGAGTCGTGTGTCGTGTCGTGCGTCGTCCTGCGTTTATACGAGAACATTGTGCACGGCATCCTTTCCTACGTCACCGACGCAGCACTACGAACTATATTGCTTGTGACAGGACAGGGGTGTAACTTCAGAGGAGCTGTTAGAGTAATGTGTTCCAGGTGCGATGCTGTAAAACAGTCAAAATCATTCATGTAAATAATATAAAAAATGCTTCATTGTTTTGACTTCTTTGAAGGAGAATAAAAGCATAATCGTGGATTCTGTTCCATACCATAAATTTGTAGTTACGCCTCTGGCTGAAATGACTTGTATTCGTGTATAGTGTTCATCACAGGTTTACACAACATTTACAAGGGTGATGTGTACACCGTACATGTAGATATTGTAGATGAATAGATGACAATATTGCAAGGAGTAATTTTGTAAGTATATGATATTGTCCTGGTAATGTAGTCATTGTGCTCCGATAGAAATAATTCTACCGGAGTCACTACCTACTAATAGGTACTCAACAAATTTTAAATCTGCACCCCATAATTATGGGTGCAGATGGAATTCCAGAAACCACAACCAGATTCATATTCCATAGTAAAGCTTTAATTATGAAAGGATAACCAGCATGCATGTTGGACGAAACCATAATTAGGCATAATAGTAAAGACTGATACCCACGATGCAATCTCTCCATGCAATTTTCTTCCTCTTCATAGGATCTAGTTCTATTTACCAAATACATTTTCTGCTTCTCCTGATGTCGACACCCATGAGTCTTTCCATCTTTTCGGTGGTCTTCCCAGTGGTCTTATTATGTTTGGTCTCTGTGTCATGGCCCACTACGGATTCATCCGTTCAACACGATCGCGCCAGTATTTGCGTCTGTCTCTCGATGATTTCACGCTGTCTTGTATCTTGTACGTCTAGTTCTCAGTTTGTCTCTTAGTGTTACCCGTTTTAATGTCCTGAGCGTACGCATCTCCACAGATTTCATAGTTTGTTTAGTTTGCACCGTCTGCACTCTAGTCTCAGGGCGTACGTGAGAATTGGTCTGTTACATGTTTTCGTGTCGCGTCAATTGGACGCTGTCAATTGGACGCGCGAAAATTGGACGCGATCATTTGGGCGCACGACAATTGGACGCGTACGACAATTGGACGCATCGACAACTGGACGCAACGACTTTACGTCTTATGAAAAAACTTCGTAGTGTAAAAACACAAAACGTACTTTGGTTTTAGCGTACTTGGCTTTTTCACGAGTTTTTTTCATAAAACGTAAAGACGTAAAGTCGTTGCGTTCAATTGTCAATGCGTCCTAAAGACGCCAACTGTCGTACGCGTCCAATTGTCGCGCGTCCAATTGACTGCGTCCAATTAACGTATAACCACACGTATGCAATTTTCGTGTTGCAAAATTGCAATTCTTGCATTTGTGGAAAATTGTAATGCAAGTAGCATTATCATCAGAGTTGCGTGAAATAATTGCATCGTGGAAATGAGAACAAGGGATATAAACAACTTTATTGCCATAATAGGACTTTCTGATATATCAGAATAACTATGGCTATGTTACCCTAGCTAGGTCCTCGTTACATCATTATAACAGGAAACAATGCAAGTTTGAGTTTTAGGTGACTTGTTAGAGTTTGAACGTTTGTGTTGACGATACTGGTATGAGATGGACAACCGGGACAACAAGACAAAGGACGAGGGACAACTGATATGCTTGTTATTCAGCTGGATGGATAAATGGATGGACGGATGAGAAGATTGGGAAGATCGGAAGGCCGGTCCGATGCATCGATGAATCAAGTTTGTTAGGGACGGGGACTTGCAACGTGTTAAAGGACTTGATGCACTTGTAGAAGGACAACATCAACATTTTCTCTCGTATTAGAATGGAGAGAGATGTGTTTCGTATAATTAACTCTGATTATCTGCACAGCAAAGCATTCTATACAATTTGATGGTGAGCTTGGTTCGCATGTTCCATTCGTGTGAACTGAACAACATTGATCCGAATTAAACGTTCAACGTGTTTGATAATATACACGTTCATAATTATTAAATTTCCCTGTTAATTAAATTAAGTTTCTACGAAAATGTTCTTTTTAATGAAGCTTTATTACAGGGGTAGTAAATCACTGTATTTGTTCCACATAAAAGTTAAATAGCTCAATGCAACATACTCGTAATAATACGCGAATCAATGCGTCACGAGAAAGGTTTGTTTCTCGGAAAACACGGAAAAGTGTTAAAACTTTAGGACTCTTTCTTTCTTACCGATTTCAGCGAAATTATAGTTGTATCAAGTGCGTATTGTGAGGTATTACGACCAAAATAATAATCATTTTATAGTCACGTATACGGTGTACATACAATGTGTTCAAAGTAATACAAAAATGAGATGTGGAAATAAATTTAAACTGTTCTTTCATAAATATCGAAATGTAATAATATTCAAAATAAGAGTGTAACAATCCTTTGGACGCCCTGCAGTGAATATTGGAGTCAAGGGCCTCTCTGGGACTGCTTACTTGGACAGTGGAGCAAGAACCACCTTGGCAAGTGCACAACTGCGACAATTGTTGTTAGAAAACTGGCGCCCAACGTGGGGCCAGATAAGGATTGCAAGAGGTATTTTACACAATTTTATTGCTTACAATGGCGACAATACGATAGTTATTGTGAACTACGAACAATTTCACTTAGTTTTAAATACTCAACATCATCTCAGACGTCATGGACAACGCTGTTTGGACTTATCAGGTGTCTTCAGCATGCCTATAGTGTCATCCTCATATATGAGGATGACACTAAATTTCCAAGCCGAAAGCGCTCTTTATAGGCCGATGCTGAGTATTCGAGACGTAGTTCTTTTGTTTTGGCTTGGGTTTTAACAGAACCACAAGACCTAAGTGAAATTGTTCGTAGTTCACAATAACTATCGTATTGCCGCCAATGGCTACATTTACACCGTTTACTCTTTTAATGTTTACACCGACGGACCGACAACCGACCTATTGTACAATAGTCCTGACTTTGGTCTTCTTAAAATATAAATAGCCATCACGTATCTCTTTCAATTGAAAATTCAAATATTTAACCTTAAACTTTGCTAATGACAGCTCACGCTCGCAACCTAAACCAAAATTATGTCGGTAAACAAGATTACAAAATGACTTTACATCGGTTCTCTAGGGATTTAGGTCGAACTAAATTTAGGTGAGTCCACGAATAAAAATGGACTTAGTACTTGTCCATGATCGTTTACACCGCATGGACTAAATTCATTTGGGTCGAAAATTTGGTATATATGTCGCGGACCAAAGCCTCGGTGTAAACGTATTTTGATTTATTTTTATATTGGTGGCGCTTAAAACTACTCAAGAAATTTAATGAAATAATATTCGTTTTGGGACTCTTAACAAAATCTAACCACAACCACTCGCCATTAACTTTACCAATAATTTCATATAAGAAAAAGTTTTGCCGCGGGAAAATGGTAATACTTCATGTAAATATTGACATATCTTTGTTGAAAAGTTAAATCGGAATACTTTAAATAACAATTAACAATTCCCATCGCGTACTTTTGAGGTAATATAAACCAATTCTGTACATTGAAACAACTTTTTCCTTTTCCTTTTCTCATGCAATTTTTAGTTGAACTTCAACAAAACTTATTGCGGTCTCGACAATCTCAAACGTCTGATGGTTGCGCTTACATAGTATCCGTCGTCTTGGTTGTTCGGTATTTAATTAAGAACCTAATTCATTATTCACTCAACAATACGTCCCCGGAGTTGTAGAACAACAACTGCAACAAGCCAAACTGGCAACTCTATGAGCAAGTGATGTAAACCTGTAGTAGCCTGTTCTATGCCAAGCAACTCCAGAAAGTCGAAGAAGCAGTGAATAATATGAAACATAGCTTGAGAGGAAGCTGAGGGTGTCTGGACGACAGAAAATGAAAACTTAAAACTTATTACTAGTTATACTGCAAACACATACACAATGTGTAAACAAACTAAAAAGTTAAAATGGCTGAATAAAATATCAAACAAAACTAAAAGTTTCTAGCGAATTATACCTATAACAACTGTACTTATGTTTGTTTTCTATTCTAGGGAAAGAACCGGAAACCGACGAACATAATAATTATATTCTCAACAAACTTATGTAAACGCAAGTAATTACAAGCGACGCTTTTGGTAATTAAGTTGTTATTTTATTTTAGTCGTATTTCCTTGGTAATTAATATATTTTGATGTAAACCTATAACTTTAATGTCTTTCCTTCCATTCGTATCTATATACTTACATAAATTCCTATCTAAACTATTGTTTTTGTAATTTTTATTGTATGTTCATGTCGGGTCGGGAATGTATTTGTTTAAGTTTGTTGAAAACGGCGAATAGATAAGGCCGATCCTTTAATTAGGTAGCCTCGGATTTATTATAGTATTATAGAATATAAGATGGAAGGAATGAATGCAACGAAACTACGAATCGAAATTCGCATGTCGGTTGAGTCGTACATCCGGCCGCCAGGCATCCTAACCAACTCTCGTGTCTATATAACTGACTTCGCTGACAACTCACGGAACACGGTCTGTTGTTAAACGGAATAGACGTTTTCGCGGATTGTATACAGTACACGACATCGCAATCCTGACATATAGAAATAGGACGAACGAGTTGATATAGACGAAAGTTGGAGGAAAATTTAAGGAAGAGATCAAGTAGAACGAAGAACGAGGAAAACTATTATAAAGCAGTTGTCATGGGACTGGGAGGCCTTTTCACTTTAACCATGCAACTTTCATCCACATTGATAGATACTGTGCGGGAGTTTAGAAGAGTGGTCATAATCAATTTAGGACTTGAAGTAATCCACCACCCAATGCTAAAGTACTGCTGCCTGCTGAAAAGTGAAGGTTACAGGTCTCTATCAAATTTAAGCGCCATCTTCAGTATTTATTTTGTACCAGTTTGATTTGGAAATTTGCTGACATAAAAAATTCTATTTTATCAAATATTGCATAAAATATTTCCCAATTTTTATTAACCTTGATGTAGAATCACTAGTGGAAAATCTTTGTCCCTCAAGCCGGTTGGTTTCCTTTGATTAGCCACAATCGAGTATAGCAAGCACTTCGACGATATTCGCGTCTTCTATATGTATACATATATCAACTCTATATATCTGTCCTTCACATTTTCTTTCTATTTCCATTTCAGTGATAGATGTATTTGTGTTTGTGTGCATTTGTAATATTTGTAAATGTAAGTATGTGGAGGTCTTTATAACACGCAATACCATAAAGGAGAACTATAAATGTCAGTAACAATTTATTAAATTATGAAAGTCAAACGCATGAAGGGTTTTTATTGGTTGAACTTTTCCCAAGTATAAACGAGTATAAACGTCAGGGTACAATTCGCATACAGGATGTTTCAAAAACACTCTTCATCAATTTAGAAAAAAATTAGTTAGTTCTACCCGAGGACATCAAGATAAGAGTGTCCCAAAAATAAAATTGACCAAATGAATTTTGGTAAAAATGACTCTGTATATTGTTTAAGCAGAAATGCTAGTAGATCCTGCGGAACAGAAACAAAAAACGACAGCTATAGAGGAGCTTAAGTTGGAAAAGAAGAGTTACAGTTCTATGAGAGTCGCGTGATTTATTAAATATTAAAGTCTGACGACAGGATAACCGATAGCTCGTCGTGCCAGGGTTAGGGTTTCCATTTTCCTTATCGTCATATATAGTTTTATTAAAGTTTATGATATGTTATTTTAGGGCTTGTACCTTTTCATATTTTGTTTAATTTATTGAAAGAATGTTTAATTGTTTATGGTTATATTGCCTCATAAAAATTCATTGGGTATTAAATGAAGTTAACACAAAATCGCAAATCCTGTTAATTTAATATTTATATTAATATATAAATTAGTTTTTCTCAAATAGCTTGACAATCGCCTGGATGCACGCAACCAGATGAACTCAATTGTTCTATCGGTTGTCTAATACGAGCGGCTTGTTTATTAATTTTCCGAGCTCTTATTACTGAATGTAATAAGAGTAATAAGAGCGCGGAAAATTAATAAACAAGCCGCTCGTATTAGACAACCGATAGAACAATTGAGCTCATCTGGTTGCATGCATCCAGGCGATTGTCAATTTCCTGGCCAACTTCAACTTGTGCGTTTTCTTGCCTGCTGGTTGTGCGTATCCGTGGTTGGCTTAGAAAAAAAATAATGTTAATTATGAAATATAATTGTATAAAATATAAATGTTCTTAATCATATATTTTCTATTTCTGTTTTTATTTGTCCTTTCATTTTTTCTTGTTTCTTTCATTTATAATAAGAGATTGAGAAGATATAAAGTGGTAGCGTATAATAGGTTTTAATATTGCGTGATAAAAATAATATTGAAACTAATTCTCCGTGATTGTGCTTTCTCAGTTGGTTATTTAAGAATTTAATAAAAATAAAAGTATTCCGTAAACTTATACCATACCTACTCATACAAAGAGTATAATAGTCAGGAATAGTATTTAATTCCATTTAGTCCATTTACATGAATAGATTTATATGTATTTTTTCTTTCTCAAAAGCATTCTTTCAAGGCATTTAATAATACAACCAACCATTGAATTAGGAAAATAATCAAAGAATAAGTGCGTGTCCAACAATATTTTTGATATATAGCGAATTTTAAAACACTGATTGATACCTTGAGATAGCAAAGCTAATTTTGTCAAATTATAAATTAGGAAATTATTTCTTTCTACGGCCACTACGGAAAATAGACAAATACTCACAAACAGCAGGCACTGAACTGAAAACGAGTCTTTACCAACACTCATTAAGTATGTTCAAGGTGTTAAATAATGAAACTGGTAAAGTCAATCGCAAATGCCGAAGTTAGCAACATTAGACTTTTTTAACCTCACTTAGTTACAATCGAACATCAAAGTATTATGTTAAGTTTGGTTGTATCTCATGAACGTAATAAAATCCGTACGCACTTTATTCATTTATTTGGTTTGTTTTTTCAGTCTATAAAATTATTATATTGTGTGACGAAATGAAATTGGAAAAGTGAATCGCACAAGTTGAAGTTGGCCAGGAAGTTAACCACCGCCTGGATGCATGCAACCAGAAGAACTCACTTTATTTCAGCTGATTTGTTTTCTATGAGTTTATAAAATTATTATATTGTATGGTTGTAGAAAAAGTATAGTAAAGATTCAATTGTGCACTCTCGGATTACTAAAGTCGCCGCTCAATATATTAATTTGTAAAATTTCCGCTCCGTTTCCACTCTTATTACTTAATATACAGTAGAAAGATGCAATAGCGCTTTGTAAATTTTCCGTTTCGTGCGCAATAAAAAAAAGCTCCACTCTTATTACGTAATATACAAATATATTTATTGCGTGACGACAAAAAATGTTATAATGAAATTAGTTATTAAATAATTAATTGTTCGTTTTACGTTTTTACAGTTTTTGGTTCCAGCATCGTTATTTCTTTTTCTTCGTAATTCTTAACACTGCATCGTCAGGCGGTATTAAAAATGATTGAACAATTTACAATATTTAACGAGTTCTTTAAAAATCCTTCGAGTTTACATCCAAAAACGACATTGAGATCGAAGCAAAGAACTCGAAAAAAAAACTTTTAATGCTTCTTAATTCCATGCACACTTTAATCTTCTCAATTTTGCGTGTGGATTAAATTTTTAATTGTATTTTTTAATAGAAAAACGGAAATTTAATCTGATGCACTAAAGGAAAACAAAACATAAACAAGGTTACAAAAGTGATTGATTAATAATTAACTCAAGCGCAACCCTAAAAATTGCCACTGTTTAATTTTAAATGAATGCATTAAGCAATGAAAGTTTAAATTGCTTTTTTTTTAAATTTTAAATTATTTGTAATCCGTGTGCGCTTAGAGTCGAATAATTAACAAAAACAAATCTCAAACACCAATAAATTTCGTAATAACAATTGTCTACAAAGTTTTAATAACAAATTTGTTATTTAAATGGATAAACTTTTATTTACGTTTTATTAAAATGGCACTACCCCATCACCATCATGCAGAAAACTAAATAAAAGCTTTCCCATCTTAAAGGTAAGTACTTTTTGCAACCATCCCTTCTTCTTATTCTTATAAGCAAAGTGAAGTTAAGTTACTTAAACAACCCCCAAAACTCAAACTATAAAGACAAGACACTCATGCTCCAAGTATTTAATAATGAATAAGTTGGCGTGTGTTAAGTTTCGTAATGCGGGGAAAAGAACTTTTGACAGTTTAATGCTTTGTCTTATTATTCTAGTCGGAGATGGTCCTAACTGCGGTAGGGAGTAAAGTTTCTTGTCTGTATACATACATAACCTCATTGTGTAATGTTCAGGCGACTAGCTATACTCAATGGAAATTGCATCACAGGATTTCCTTAATCATTTAGACATTGCTCTTTGTAATAATTACCGAATGAATGCTCCAAGGGTAAAATAAGTAAAGCATTCGAGGATCTTGAATGAATTAATAGTTTTGGTCCCATATACACGAAAGCTAGCTTCCCATGCTACAAGTTGCCGTTCGATTCGCAACTTTTCATTCAATTTGTCGCCATATTTTGTAATTTTCAAGCAATTTTAATACAGACAATTGCAACGTGGGAATCATGCTTAATACAAATGAAAATTAATTTCTTAATGTCTTCATTCTTTCTACGTAATTGTTATATGAATAAATTATGTACAAGTACACAGATCCGTTTTATCCATTAGGCACTATATAGGCACTGTGTCTAGGGCTTACAAAAATTGGAGGCCCTACGAAGAACCAATTTTAATTCATTTAACATAATGAGCATAAAAAGCCACCTTTAATTCCAAATTACAGGGCCTACGAGAGTTTATTGCCTAGGGCCTACAATATGCATAAAACGGCCCTGCAAGTACAGCCAGTGTCCTCATTAAACAAAAATTCATTTCCAGAAAAATCAATAACCGGCTTTCAAGAAAAGTATCAAATTTGTTCATAATGTTCATTACATTCACATGTTTATAACTTTCGGTGGCTTTAATTGTCAACTCCTTCTTCAACATGATTCTTATCGAGGGAGAACGTCGTGGCAACTTTGCGTTCATAACGTCTTTATATCTTCATTCCTGGTATTTTCATTTTGTAATTATAAATTTCGTTGCTTTGCCTGCCTACAAGAGCAAAGGAAAAGCCCAGACAGAACATCTCCTTCTTTGTGGTTCGTTTACATTTTGTTAATGTTGGCACGCAAAGAAGGATGATGAATACTCGCAAAAGCAAAGATCGCAAACAAATAAACGTAAACAAAAATCCTTACTCTTTGTAGAATTGGAATTGGTCCAAGTTTCTTAGAATTTAAATGAATCAACAGAAATACAAAAATTAATTAACTTTTATATTTTTTTTTATTTACTTGTGCCTGTGGCTTGTATATATTATGTCCACGATTTGTTAATTTGATGAAATCTAAAATTATTTGCGTATCTCATTGTGTTATGGTTGACTGCTTTGACTAAGTACTTTTTAATTAATAAACTTTCGCATTAATTACTTTGTTTCACCCATCTATAGTTGCAACATTGGATATAACATCGTACTAAGAACACATTTTCCACATCAATTCAAATGTTCAACATTTACAGACAGTAGTAGCCAACTCGGGGCTAGAGTAGAACTGGACCAACACCGAATTTAGTTCTTCCTTGTAACTAACATTGTTTGGTGTTGCCTCCGTCTTCTGTTTTGTTGACTCCTTTACAGTTGTTGCTATTCTACTTTTGCCCTTGCATTGCACTTGTACTGAATTCCAAGGAATTCAGACATGGACTATGGACTGTACTCTTGCAGCTATTTAACAGGCGTTAATGTTAGCATTAGGTACTCCATAAAGCTGAATACCTACTAGCCTACAATTCCCTAGTTTGACGCGGCAACTTTGTCACACACACACACACTCATCCAAAATTAATATATTGTTGCACCAAAAAATCGTTAGAACCCCATTTTATATTCTTCCTTACTCCTTTAACCTATATTTAGCTTTACAATGGTCACAAATATCCAGCGATATTAAATGTAAATTTACCGATCTTCCGTACTCGGGCGATTACTCCGCTCGACTTCGTCTCGCTCCGTAACCTTTGCCCTCGCGTATAATAGCCTGCATCATTGTATAATATACTATTAAATATAAGTTGGGATGACCAGAAAAATTGTAATAAATTGACATGAAATGTAAAATTTACGTAAAATAACACACATGAATGACACTGTACTCTGTAATTTTACCCCCATTTTTTTCAGTGACAGTTCTTGATTTAATAGTATAATGCCCGGCAACAGTCAGTGAGAAGTTGAATGTTGCAACAGTTCCTGGCTGGAACAAGGGCAAGACTAGTACGAAGGGTAACTGCTTGACGTGCATTGTTATAACTTATATGTTACCGGAGACGTTTCGGTCGTTACTCTGCATTACTCCACCTTATATTACATTACATTAACCTATATTGTGCAATGCATCACATTTCGTTGAATTCCTACTTAGAAAGGCTTTATTATTTATACAGAGTGTCACAATAAGCAAACAAATAAAAATAGATAAATTTTATCCAATTTAAGGCTTACTGATATTCAATAATATTTAGAAAACATCTTCATCGTCACTGTTCCTATTGCAACAACGACTTGCTCAAAGCCTCTTTCGACCTTATAGGTCTCATCAGCATGCTGACGTTAAGCCTTATAAGGCCAAAATTCTTGAAAATTTTTCCATAGACGTAATACATGTGATGGTTTGCTCCATCTATGTGCTTCAAAGTCGTACTACTTGAAGTATCGCAGCATCGCCAATGAAATTAAGAAATGTCAAGTGGTTTGAGTGTCAGAAATATAAATAAACAAATTAATCAAAAAATTTCTATGTTTTCATCATCCAGTATGGTTGTTCTGACAAGAGGACTTGACAACAAGGTTATATATGGAGACAGAGTGGAGACGGGATTACGCCACTGATCTAAACTTTACACATTTATAGTATAGCTAAACTTGTATTATATCCGTATTACTGAAGGTTTTTTGTGTTATTGTGTTGCTTTTAGGTTTTCGTGTTGGAAATAACCACGCTTTTCGACGCCTACTTATACAATGCGTTTATTTTGCCACCGAACATAGCATAGCGTACACAATGTTCGCTGCTAAAATAAACGAGTCAAACTCATGGAAGTGGCTATGCACGATCAAAATAATTAATTTTTATGACCGTGACATTGCTGTCAATTGTCAATTTTGTTCTTTGTCATATTTGAATTGATTGTTCAGAAATTGTTCATTAATCTTAACTTCTTTCTCAAGGGTTAGGTCTTTCATACAATTCACACAACTCGAATCTTGAGTTAACATGGTTTCCAAATAATCGCAGCAAAATAGCTCTCACACTGATGCACTAACTTGTCATCGTGGTGTGTCTTCATCCGCATCTCCACTCTCTCCCCATTCGTCGGTGAGTTTGACTTGTAAATTTTAGCTGCGAACATAGGACTTGCTATGTTCGCTGGTAACATAAACGCACGGTATAAATAATAAATGAAAAGCAATTCGCTAGCATTCCTGTTAGATTGTCATAGGTAGGTCACGATACGAAATATCCAATTAATCCAATAGTACCAATTAATCATGTCTAATGCCCGTCAAGTATCAAATCAATTAGCGTTGATAATTAAACGTGGAAATGACTGAAGTATGAAGAATACAAAATGAATCGACAGCGAATGAAACACACGCAATCATGGAAATGAACAACAAACAATTGCCAACTGCCGATCATGGGTATATAGACTAGTAACTCCACATATTTCGTAGCTTAATGGTTTAGAGCAAGGCCCAGAAAGCCGTTTATGTGGAATTCGATTTGCTGCCGATGAGAAATTTTTCTGAGTCAGCGTCGCATAAACAAACAATAGCCAACTGCCGATGCTGGGTATGTAACTCCACTTGTTTCGTAGCTTAATGGTTAAGAGCAAGGCCCGGAAATTCGATATTAAATTATTTTGTCTCATATAAATAATCAATTTGATATTATAGACGAACCGAAGAGATAAGGATTATTAAAACTGAATAAAATCTAGTCTATCCAGTTAGTCGCTTTACACATACAAATTAATTTTCATTTACCTACAATTTAAGTCGTGTTACACATTTTACATATTTTGACTTTTCGGTGAACACACAACAACTTTGACTGTTCGACTTGAACTTGTATATATTCATTTGATTGGATTCGTGCCGATTGTCGGATGGTTGGTCTTTATTAAAAATTCATTTCCAATGACCTTAATTCATGTGCGTGTAATTAAAATTCACTTATTAAAGGATGAACAACGGCAGTGTGGATTTGTTGATATGTTTTCGGTTGATCGCATGTGTGCAGGATTAATCGTTTATCAATATTTTAGATTACGTTGAGTTTCTATTTCTGAGTATACAAATTTTGATGATTCGAACTATTATTTTATTAATCCCTTCAAAAAATCTAAAGGTATATCGTTTTAATTTTCATTAAAATATTCATGTCGGCAACTTAATTAAGAACTAACTTAAAGTTATAACATGAATATGTTCTACTTTTACTTTAATCTATAACTTATTAAAGATAATCATAAAGTTCTTACACTTTGCAAGTCAAACTTTAATAGCTTTTTAAATCGTAATCGATCACGAATACAAAGTTTACATTATATTTAGTTGAGGGCTTTATATTTCATTTTGTTGTTCGCTTTTTTATTATTAACTTTATTATATTGAAACTTTTGATATTTTTAACAATATTTAACATTGAACCGCAGAATAAAAATATTTTATTATATATTTTTAATTTAACAATAACTTTTGTTCAATTATATACTTAATGAACCTGGACTCCATTACCACATCTTCACAAAGCAGGGATTTTCCATGGGTATGAATAGTAATAAATTTCCTGATGTGTCATTGTTAACTTTGATTTTTCCTATATGTAATACCTACATTTATATGGAAAGATTGTTGAGATAAATATATAATCATTCCCACAGCTGTCATTAAGCCGGTGATGTGATAATTCACTAAAAATGGAGGCGATTTCCATATTTCCAGTGATATTTTGTAAAATAGTTGCACGGGCAAACGAATAAACTAATGAAATAGCAAAAATGTAGGCGCTTTGGGTGTAGCGTACGGAATGTGTTACGATCTGTCATTTCGCATATTTGCCTATTAAAGTATTATATATTGCGCACAAAGAGTAAATAGTGTCATGTAATATAAATATGCTATTCATTATTTTATAAAATCACATATGGATTATTTTCATGACCATTTTAAATCTTTATTTCTATAACCACTACGGAAAGTGGACAAATAATAAGAACAAACAGCAGGCGCTGAAAACGAGTCTTTACTAACATTCATTACGTACGTTAAAGGTGTTACATAATAAATCTGGTAAAGTCAATCGGACATGCCGAAGTTAGCAAAATTAAACTTTTTTAACCTCACTTAGTTACAATCCAAGTTAGGTTGCATCTCCTAATCGTAATCCAACCCGTACGCGTTTGTTTTTTTTTTCAGTCTAAAAAAATTATTATATTCTGTGACGAAATGAAACTGGAAAAGTAAATCGCACAAGTTGAACTTGGCCAGGAACTTGGCAACAGCTTGGATGCGTGCAATCAGATGATGATGAGCTCATGTGTTCTATGGGTTGTCCTCATTTTATAATTTCAGCTGATTTGTTACGTAATACAAAAATGTAACAACAGCTCGATGATAAAAAGGGACACTAAGTATAAGCATTAAAAGATTTAACAGTAAAAGCAATGTACTCTCAACAAAGTTAATTAAAGTAAAATTTTGATATATTTTTAGTCAAAATCCATGTATGAACTTAAAATTTCCAATGCCATATTCAATTTTAATAATAGTAAGTAATAAAAATGATCTACAGTTAATTTGGATTATATTCACTATCCGAATTGCCGAACATTGTTAAGTAATTAAATTAATAAATGAAATTAATACCTATAATTAAAATATTTAAAACATAAAAAAGTCTCTTTCATAGTTTTAGTTATAAAATTAGAGAATAATTTTTAATTAAAATAAATATAATAGTTTCCTCTTAATCGTGTAACTTTATAAATGTAAAAATAAATATGAAAATGTATGCGACAACAGTTTCAATGAATGACGACAACCCTTGTTTTCCACATTTCCACAAACTTTATTCTCAAAAAAAGACATAACAAAAAGTGTTGCAATCTTGGATACTTCAATGTCCTTAACTCCTTAGTGCTTAGTCTATTCTCATATATATTTTTCCACATCGTTTGTGTGACTTTGCCTTCAGACGAATTTGCCTGTCGTGAATATATGAACCAGACATCCACTTTCTAACGGCCTATTTTCTTATTCTTAGGGTATTCTTCAGAGTCGGTTCTGGTAATTCTAGTCTTTTCGTCTTCTCGTCGTGTTCCAAACGTTGTTAGTAAACATGAACACGTGAATAAGCATAGCTTACAAATATACACAGGTGACTAAAAAATTTGGAAAACCTGTTAAACTGCTAGGAAATATCTTATGGCGTTTTCGACACTGGATCTGAAAAAGGGCTCAATTACTACACTGGCACAGTTCAACTAAACCGAACATGTAGTAGCACACTGGTGCAGTGGTGCATCTCGATACAATCAACCATATTTTAACCAAGACTTTTACTATGCTGGTCTTCGTGTGATTCCCTCCAACCAAGATGATTTGACGTTGACCTGTCAATAGTTTGTCAATGTTATAACATTAATATAGAAAACGATCTGCACTGAACCGAGCACCGTCTGTAAAGACGGGGCAGAAATGTTTGCACTCAGGGCAACATTAAATTGTAAGTCGAATACTCAGACCTGCACTCATTGCAAAAAACTGCCCGAGTGCACATAATTTGCATGTAAATAACTTCTAAATATTTTGGTTCTTTTGGTACAAGTGTAAGAAGACGTAGAAAATCAATTTAGAGCCGAAAGTAAAATCAATTTGTCATCAATTTATATAGGCGACGCGACAAGTCACTGTGTGATGTGTATTAAAGTCACAAGGAAAACAAACCGTTCGTGTGACTTGCAGGTCTTTCTCGTTTTCCGCAAGCCTTTCTAGAGCTTCTTTACGTGCTCCCCTAATATGAAGTATAACCTGAACTGAACGAATTCAGTTTTAGATTTTACATAATAATGGGTTCATCATTCAATGTACACACAATAAAGTTAGCTTATAAGGTACATACATTCCATTATAATACTTCTTGGTTGCTTTATTACAGTCTCATTTTAATCCTAATTTAGAAAAGCGTTCAGAATGAGAAAAATATTTTCTAAACTCATTCGTAACGCACTCCTGAGCCGCACGTACCTGCGGCTAGTCAGTGACATCCAGTTTTCACTGAATAATTTTACCTAATCAATAAAAGTCACAATAATTATTACATCAGATAATAAATAGACAATTAAATGCTCTACCCGAACGAGTACTACTAATACCTTATTACTCTATTTCTTATATAAAAAAATAATGGAAATTGAGAAAGAAATGTTTATTTAAACAAGCATTGAGGGTTCAATTAAGAAACATAAATTAAAATTTTCTTGCATTTAAATTATTATTTTTTTCAATTCTCATTCCATTCTCTTCCTTTCGCTTTCCATTTTCCATTTTCCAAGGTTAATTCAGGGAGAGGCTGCTCCACTTCCACTGCGCCCCTATATATAACACACCGGCGATGATGTGTGCGTTTCGACGATCTTTCCGCAGTCGAAATTCGTAGAGTTCACGTTCAACGACGGTGTTAACGTAAATTATTAATGTTCGTGTTAATATTCGACCGTGGTACGAATTAAAGATGAAAATAAATTATCGCCGTGTCATGACGGCAACCAGTAGCTATGGAGCAGCCCCAGCAAGGGCAAATTCATGCAGCGAGAGAATGAGTCAAATAAGAGGCAGTGTTTGTAGGTATAAACCATTACGAAAGAGAATTTTCCGGATGGTATTTAAAGACCTTCCAAAATTCAAAAATAAGCATCGTTTTTGCGCCTGCCACATTATCATTATGAATATTCCACCAACAACGTGAACATTGAGAATCATTAAAAATTATGTAAAACACAAATGGAAACGTTATTAATATATTAAAAAATATTAACAAATAATGTTCTTTTGTAAACAAAACGAAACGAAAACAGAAAAATGCCTAAAAGTACAAACAACAAAAGAACAAATAACAACAACAAGCAAATAGATAACGAAGAAATATACTAAAAACGTAATGCGGGAATAAAAAAATATATTAAATTGAAAAAGTCGTGTTTATTTTAAATTTGTGGATTATTTGTTTTCTCATTCCTATCTATATGTTGTGTAATATTTACCTTTTTTTTATTTTTAACTTTTAACTACTTCGCTAAGTGTCAACATATGCCGTAATAATTTATTTAAATTAATTCAAACTCTACGAAAATGAGTCCTCCGACCTGAATGTACCTATTCGATTAACAGAAAGAGTTAAGCCACTCCCCGAAGAGCGCGCACCCATATGGACAACAGAACAATTCTATTGGTATATTCATGAATTACATGGGTTTATAGGGAGTGGCCTAACTGGTTCTGTTCGAGGAATACAGTATTTCTGTTTTAAATTTGTGTAATTATGAATTGATATGAGCAAAAGCTAATCTGTACCAAACACAATTGAAATTGTTTTCTCGGTTTGTACCGGAAATTTAAATTATAAATAATAATGGTACCTATTTATAATTATTTATCAAATACGAGATATACAGGGTGATTTTAAATGTTTGAAATCCTCTGTTGGAAATTTATAAATGTCCTACTCAGGGCCTACTTCTTTGAAGTCTTAAATAATCCAAAACAACAATTTTACTAGTTGTTTTCCTGCTTTTTTTTCCCTTCACCTACATTTAGTACCAATTATCCTGTATATCCCTGTACATATAGGCATAGTCCTTTTTACTTCTATAGCTAGGTGTATGTGAAGCAGATTGTTGGTAGCCGGGGTTTTCGTGGGTAGTGTAATAAAAGCGATGGACGTGTATGTGCATGTATGTGCACCTAGTTATCAGATATCTGTGACGACGTGTATAATGTTGCACGTTGATGGGGGGTCGTTTCCTAGATTCCAGACTTTCGGACGTCATGCTGGTTGTAACGAGTTTCCAACACGTTTTCGAATTCTTCACTGTATACATACGGCATACGGGCTTTTCAAAGTCTAAAACTGAAAACATCCCTTGTTTCCCATTTCCTATTAAATACTAAACACAAAGTGATTTTCCTCATTTTACGTTTTGCAAAATTTCCACCAAAAAAAAGAAACTAGCAAAGTTTTACAATTGATGGTTAAAGAGAACAAAGCGGCTTGTTTAAATGTATGAATGACTAAATTCACACAGAGAAAATAGAAAAGCAAGTTTTGTTTATTTTATTAATTTTTTGTTCGTTATAATTTAGTCGTTTGCAACTTGCAATATCACAAAAAATTGAAATTAAAGTTTTCCTTTTCCATTTGAATTTTTATTTCGTTTCATTGCATTCACTAATTTTGCAAAACCCTATGGGTAATCATAAAATCCACTAATACTATTAGAAAAAGCCCTTTTACGTTTTTCATTTGGTTCGCGTGCGTTTTATCCAGTAAAACTCCCTCCTGTACAATAAACGAGCTCTTTTGGATCGTTCAGACCATTTCACTTAATTAATTGTGATCGTAATAGTAAATATTAAGAGGAAATGTATAAGTCCACGAATACACTTGTATTAAAACGATATTGTGACAACTACAGTATTATGATTATCTATGGTTATAGGTTTTAAGTATACATTTAAGCAAAATATGTTAACATCTAGGGGTGTGTTTATACCGTCAAAATGTATGCGAATTTCGATCAAAAATCGTTGGCGATAAACGAATAAGGCAATTTTGCTGAAGCCGAAGCGACAATGCAGCACTACAATAGCAATGGGGGATGATAAGGATAAGGAGTGTATGTGCATAGTGAAGAGAGTTAGTGAAGGTGGCCAAAGCAATTAAGAGGAATTTAGTGTTAATTGCGACGCGCATGGAGTCTGCAAACAGAATATAAATGGTCGATGATGAGCTATAATCTAAAACCGCAACTGCTTGGTGCGGGATCGATTCCCTTTTTGTCCCTCTTACCCGGAATATAATATGGGCAAGTAACGTAACGAGAAACGTTAAGTGCTATATATCCTGGAGGAAACACGGAACGAGGGGCGAATCTGTTATCGAATCTTATCGATATCGGTAAAATTGAAAACGTAGTTACTTTGGTTAATGCTGTCAGTCGATTACAAGAACAATTTCCAAACGTTATAATGTAGTACCCACTTTCTTTAATGAATTAATAATGGAAAGAATGGAAAATCTAAAAAAAAAAACTCATTGAATAAATTTGTATGGGTCATGCACAATTGTTTTTGAAGGAAAAATAATGAGAAATTTCTTAAGAAAAGCATTTATAAAGCGACTTTTATATCGGTCAGAGTTAATAATTGTGCATGTTAAAACTTAATTGAAGTGCGCAAGCAGCATTAACTAGTCAAATCGCGATCTTGAAATTTAATCGTAATTAAGAAATTCCTTATAAATAACCAGTTTTTTCAAAGTTTAGCGAAATTTGCATGATATGGTATTTATACTCCAACAATAATAAAAATTGCATTGGAAAAAATGGTTCACTTCAGTATAATAAATTAAGGTCGCGAGTTCAGTATATAAATTATTCCGTTATAAAATTGCGTTGACATAAATAAAAGAAAAAGAAAAAGTAGCCGGTGGCAGGCAGGCAGTCGACTTCAGTTGAATGCGCGATGCATTGCTCCATAGGAAAAGGGCAATACCAGATGAAAAGAAACGAAATGGAAAAGGAAAACGGCGAATTACAGCATTAAGGAATGGCGGAACATAATTCTCCGTTAATCTCGCATTGCACCAAAGCGCGCATGGATATGTATGTACACAAAAGCAAATGGACTCGACGACTGAGACTCGCACATTCCCAAAACATTCGAGATTCATAAACATCTGCTGTAATCTACCAGTTTTTGGGGTTGGTTAAGTGTTGGAAAAGAAAGCAGAAAGTTTTACGTTTTCCTTTTTGTGTTAGCCTCAACGTATAGCGTTTGTTTTTCCTTTTTCATTGTGCTTGCGTCGCATTTTTCTAATACAAACTTGGCGTTCGCATTCTCATTCGTCTTGTGGATTTTTGGCAAGAGTTGAATGAAGACAAGAAAGAATTGTATATATGTACCTATAGCATAGCCTGTTGGAAGATGAGTGTTGGGGCAGTTAAAAAAAACTCTCAACAACGGATGAAGAGTCGGGATATAAATTTCCGTTATAATTGCCGTGCACAAATGGGAAGTTCGCGCCTCCACTAATTCATTACAGAAGAGAAATGCGGAACCTCTAGTATGATGTTATAAACAAAAGCGTCGAGGCGCAACTTTTAATATTTCAGATAAGCCATAATAAACCCGTATTGGACGACGATATGGGCAAACTTCTCGAATATAAACACCGAACGTTCTGGTACACCTACCCGAACAACCTTATACAAACTACATAATAGATTTTCGAAAAGCTTTCCAAACACGTTTACGTACTTTCTCAACACAACACCGCCGTGTATTTAGTAATTACGCTCATCTCTTCCTTGGTTTTTGATGTCGATTTTTCCTATTCTTCATTGCGCACCGAAAACTTGAACTGGCGGGTGGTTAAAACGGCGTAGAGTGGATTTAATTTCTAATCTTGGGGCCGCGGCATTGTTTGTTCGTGCGGCAGGGAACGGCTCGTAAAATTCAAAAGCAAGTTGAGTATCAATCATTTTCCAACTATACCTAATACTAATACTTATACCATCGAAGAACCAAATCCTGAATAAGAAGAATCGCGAGACTCAATTCTCAATAAAGTTTTCGTGATATAAGCTCGTAAAATTAAATATGTATTTTCGTCGAGTGCATGGCAGCCAAGTCGAGTTTGTTAGGGCTTCACAGACACGTTCACGTTTCGTTGCAAGCCATGACGAGTTAAAAGAGAAAAACATCGAAATCGAAATCGGTGGGCAAAACGATTCGCGATTGATATCGATTTATGGATATGTTAAACGAAAGAGAATAAATTCCACATTAGTCATAACTATAAAAGGATTCCTATTCGTTTTTCCTTAGAACTGGAAATTCGTTTGCGATTCAGTCGCACACGTTTTCTTCAGTTCTTTTTTTGTTATTTTCTTGCTCGGTAGTTAGCTATTTCTAACGATAGTCCTGGTAAGTTATATGAAATAACATGGAATTTAAGTTGCACGTTCGACAAACATTAAAGCAACGTTACTATCGCAGGCCGAAGGAACGAACTAACGAATAATCATCTTGCAGTTTTGCACGTTTCTTCGCTTACGTTACGAACTAGACTGGACCATCAACCAACTTATATTCGTGGAGGACGAGGACGCAGACGAGACGAGGACCTCGGTATACCTACTTCAAGTTAAGGTCGAGCACATGTCTCATCCAAGGTGAAGAAAGAGATGAGAAACTTCAAAATTTCATGGGTAGCATCACGAAAATTGGTAACATAAGTTACGTTGCTATATTCATATGTTCCTTGTTATAGTCAACTCACCAGCTAAAGTTCCTGGTCCTATCGTGGCATCGATACGTGATTTGATTACCAAAGTATGCATAAATATAAACCTTCGACAACACAATAAATGGAGCGAGCATTGATGCCATGGATGTCAAAAAGGTAGATCAAGATTGACCGGTTGATTGCAGCACCATTTTTGGTCGATCGTCCTGATATTAATTATTTTTATGGCCAATCCCAAACAAATAGTCGATCTTCTTTCAATCTCAAAAAAATAGTAATATACTTACTATACATATATGAATAGTGTGCAGTGAAAAGTTAAGAGGGCGCTTAAAAATGTAGTTTTCTGAAATATTTTATTATGACCCTAACCTAATAAATATATAAAAACTTTGTATAGCTTATTCCCACTGTTAATGGTTAAAAGTGGGAATAAGCCATACAAAGTTTTTGTTTCTTTATGAAATTACCCATTGCTTCCGATGGACGTTGCTTTAGTCAATAAAAAATATATGTAGAAATCTATGTATTTAAAGCGCCATCTTAACTTTTCCTTTATCATTAATCCTCAATTATACCAATTTTTCAAAATACTGAGAAAAATTGCAATTGTAAATCGTAATTACACTTTTCTGTGATTTTTAGGTTTAGTTACTACTTGGGAGTTAAGTTACTACTAGGGGCGTTCATGTTGAATATAAATACACCAAACAAAGGAGTCTATAGTTCTAATTAAGTCCGCCATCACGTGTGGGGCCTACATAATTCTTAAAGATCTTGCAGATAGACGCATAGGGAGTCTATTGTGCCGACAACGGAACGATGTACAACATTCAATTACACAATGAATTATTGCGGTCGCGTTATTTTGTTGAATATCCACTACTGCTAATACTATATAGTATACATATACTTTGCTCGCATAATAGCAATTCCCTTTATTCTACGTTATACAGGTCTCTTTAGCGCTTGAGTTGCTTTCGCAGTGAAGTTTCCCCAAACCCAAAAGGAATTATTGCACATTCTCCAACACACATACACAATGAGAAAACCCTAGAAAGTGCTAACAGAGAGTAAAAGAATGAATTGAAGTCAGTTAGAGAGCGAATAACTAACTAAAGAATACGGAATGAATTTTATTGCCTTTGCGGTTCACTTGCTCACAACTGAAACTTTTTTTTCTTCTTCCTGCTAGATGTAGTACCTACTTACTTTTTTGCAATCTTTCATTTCAACTAAGAATCCTATAAATGTATATTTCAAAGTGTTTTAGCCTTAATTACAAATAAAACATGAAACAAAACTGTACTTTCCAAATTGAAATTGAAATTGAATTTATTTTTAATTTACAAAATTAATTTCCTTCTCATTGTTCTGTTTTCATAGCCAGGGTCCAAATTGTGTCATTAAATATTCAATTTGGTTGTCATTTCATTAAAATACTTTCATTACAATTTAATTATTATTATTATTACCATTGCTTTTAATTACTATATCGCACAAAATATTTTGAAATACTTATAAATTTAATTCATCAAACGAACAAAGACATCTTTTCTTTACTTTATGCTTGAAGCGAAACGACGAAAAACCAATTTTAATGATCAGGTTTGGGAACCAAACCACCTTTATAAACAAGTCTTTCAAACAGTGTACAAAAACGACAAAAGTTTTATTAATATACGCTGTAAAATTCGAAAACAACAAACGAAAATATTACAAATTTATCTGCGTTGCTTCCCAGTTATAATATAACATTTTCTTTGAACTTGGTTAATTAAATATGAAAACGCGCATGTATACAAATAATTAAATGTAAAAACCACTGCACTCTTGAGACTGTTTAAGAAAACATGTGGGGACGCTCAGGCACACAAATGCGTAATGATGATATCGACTCAGCGCAAGTGTGGCTTAAGTACGAAGAATTTCTTTTTCGAATCTTTATATAATGTGGCGTTCAAGTGTAGATTTGGAGAACTACGTATTTAATCTAGGAGGACGAGACTGAAATATAATTAATAACTAAGGAGCCTTGGTGGTCGAGTGAGCAGAGTGTTCAGACATGAAGTTCGCTGGCCGCTCGAATATAGGTTCGAATCCAATCGGTTGTGTTCGTTAAAAGTTACTAACTACTAACATCAGGAGATGCATCTTGGTGCCCAACTAAGTCGTCTAAGTGCTGTGACAAAGCCATACTCCTCAAAAAACAATCTACAATAATAAGGGGCCAACAATAATGACAATCAATAACAACAAGGCATAAAGAAATTGGTAAGAGTACAGCATGAAAGGATTAATACGAATTACAAGTACAAGTGTTAAAAGGTTTACATAATGTTATTCGTAAATTTAAATTCATTAATATATTTCAAACGACATAAGCTCTTGATGTACAGCGAACGTGTGCGCGAGAGTGAAAGGTTCGTGCTCTCTCGACGTAAGGAGCGAATTATGAATATTCATTGTTAGAGTAATTAATTTCTTCTGTGATTGTGTTTACGGAGCACTTAACGTTTTCACGGCCGGCATGACTAGGAAAGAGAAGATGGAAAGAGAAAAGAAAGCCCATTGGGAACATAAGTTTGTAGGCTGTTTATTTTGTAACTGACTTCATTCAACTTGAACAACTCTGTTCATGATTGTTATAATTGAAATGAATAAAAAAACTAATTGTGCATAAATAATTTCCAAGCAATCAATTTTTAGTATTGGTATTGGTACAGTGTTAAAAGTTAAGATGGCGCTACAAATAAGTAGATTTCTGTATTTTATGGGCGCCAGATGAACTGTCGGAATATTTGTTGTTTTGAGTGAAAATATGTTTTAAAAAATCAACTAAATTTAAGGTTTGGAAGCAACTCAAACATATGACAGTAAGCTAAGCCTTGATAATTGTATTTACCGCCTTTTTACTCATAATTACAATGTAGTACCTCAACTTCTCGCCAGTTTAGTGACGTTTTAAAAGTGCCGAAGACGTCGTTAGTTCTTTCACAACTCTCATTCGTGCCGGTTAAGTAACAAGTGTTTTTTCCCAGTTAAGTAACAAGTGTTGTTCAATATACAGTATATTTCAGGCAAATGGAATGGAAAAATATGAGTCGAGGGCCGTACATTTATCCAGTGGATACTTCAATTTTATCTATAGCAAGATACGCCCTCATTTATGCATTTTTTGACGAAATGCAAATACATCCAGTTGATGTATGTGACTCATAGGCTCATAGTGTGTGTGTGTGTGTATGTGTATGTGTATGTGTATGTGTATGTGTATGTGTATGTGTATGTGTGTGTGTGTGTGGTGTGTGTGTGTGTGTGTGTGTGTGTGTGTGTGTGTGTGTGTTCCGGTCATTGAAAAAATCTATTCCTTTCGTTATAGCGTGCCGGTTAAGCAAACTATCTGGAATATGGAAAAGAAAATACGATAATCGGATAATCCACTAATTAATCATGAGAATAATTTAGATGTCTTTCTGAATCAGTTGGAATGCCAACAAAATATCAAATTAATTATACTTACTTTACTAAATACGCATAAATTTCATAACGTTTGCGATTCGTTTGAGGTTTGAAGCAAGAGAGAGAAATGAATTTGGCATTTCGCGCGTGAACATTTTAAAATAGATAATTTACATGCAAGACGGTTGTTTGAGTCGACTGGTAGTAATTTTATTAAGCGAGACTTATGGTAACGTAAAGTTAAAGATTTGATTCCGTCTCGTTCCCCTTTCTTTGCTTAGCTTTACGGTACTTTATCCCCAAAACAGTGTATATCTCTGCCGAAACTGTTCATCTATACTTTTTACATTCCTTCATTTCTTCATTCATCCCTATAGCTAGCTTTTTCGTCGCTTGCATTTACTTTCCGTTAAATTTTCGGCGACAGCATCAGCATCACCATTACATTTGCCATTGGGACCGACGTAAGAAAGAATAACTTTTGGTTTTGCCGATTTGTGCCAAACAGTTTTCCCCAAAGTTACCGGCGTTACCATGCATTCCCCAAGACTTCTAACATTAGATACCTTAGTTTTATCTAGTTTCCCTAGTCACTAGTCACCGCACCTTGCAAGGCTCCTTTTCTTTTTGTTTCCTTTCTATTTATTCTTTTCGTTTCTTTCTAAAGGTATATAGATTTCCCTGCATTTACTTGTACTTTTTCAAACATTTCTGATTCAGCATTTTAGTGCTCCCTGCACACTGGCAACTGAAAAATATACATTTCTCACTTTTTAATATTGTAATTTATTCAATAACTTTATGTTTTACCGTAGCACGGATTTTGAAACAATATTGACGTTGCCGGTTTTTTCAGTTCTAAATGCTCTTGCTGGTTTTCGAGAGGAGAGGTTTTCATCTTTCTACACTTTATTATTATGCGGCCGGTCCGTTTTTGTGTGGGGCTAGCTCGCGCCAGATAAAAGTTTCCCTTTTTTTTCTTTTCCCCGATGAATAGGAAACAAAGCGCGCGTTTCCGCTTACTTCATTTTTTCTTGCCCGTTTTACGAATTTCATTCAAAAAAGCAACGCTTGTTGGTATGCTTTAATGAATTTCTTTTGGTATTCTTTAGTCAGCGCTATTGTCACAAATTGATTTTTAAAGCTATGCAAAACGCAATCAATTATTTATTCAATATTTTATAATGCTAGAATTTTCAGCTTCATTTATGGAAATTCAAGAAATTCCCAGTTCTCATGCTGAAGGCTTAAAAATGTTCCGGCTGAAAACATTGAAAGTGGAGCATTTATTTATTTTTGTACCATGTTTACATGCAATTATAAAACAACCAAAACACTGAGCCAATCAACCACTGAACAAAAACAAGCAACCGAGTAGGGTAAAAAAGAATTTGGTAATTTTAGCCGTCGTATTCATTAAGGCGAGTTTTAAGTCGTTTCTTTAAGTCGTTTTCGCCAAGTTTTCAGTTTGAAAAACTGTAATTATAAAGTGATAAAATACGTTTTTGGTATCAAAGGACGCCGAAAATTATTGTCTTCATTTGATCTAATTGCGACTTATTTTCATGGAAATGGGGAGCAGGAATCTGTAAAAAGATGATATGCCGTGTAATTTCCCCATGTTCACGCATACGCCCTACCACCCGGTATAGCTTTTTTACTAGTATTTATCGATTAAATTCTAATACTTATTACTTGTTTTAATAATTTTCTTGCATTTTGTTTTGTTGCAAAATACCCAATTTAATTCTGATAAGTTTGGTTAATTTTATTCCCATATTAACCAAACCTTTAGTTGGTATATATGTATAGGAAACCATATAGGGAAAGCCACGCATAATATACTCATATTCGTCAAAACCAGTATTCACATAACAAAATAAAGTAAACTCGTGCTTCGCAAATAAACCTAGTAACAAAGTAGTTTACTATTACCACAGCAAGAGACCTAATGGCCATTATCAAACATTTTCCAACATATACATCACCAACCTTTATTTGTTGTACGTGTTATTTTCAAATGCATTATGACGGTTCTTTATATTTAACAAACAATTCCCGAATATGTTACTCATTATATGTATACTTAGGTATTGTTCATTGGCCCTTAAAATGTTAAAATGAGCGTTTGTTTGTATTGCGGGAAAATCAACATATAATCGTTAGAAGGTAATAAATCGACGAAACAATTAGTAATTTTTCTCTGCACTTCACAACTTTTTTTTTCATGTTTAAATTGTTTTTGTGGTGAGTTTTAAAAACGAGTTTACCAATATGCATAAATAGTATTCAAGTTAGGTTAGGAAACAACATTCTAATAAAAACCAATAAGGCGGAAGCATTTAAATATCAATAAACCCTCTTATTGAGCTAGCTTATTGGGTATTGTGTTCGAAACGCGCGGCTTCTATTGTTACATCGACTATAAGCCGCATTCTTATCGAGGATACTTGAGCTGGAAAAGCGATTTGTGTTTGTGCTTGTGGTTTGAAAAAAAAAATCAAGGTACACCAAAATATTCCACTACAAAACACCAAGAACGAAAAACGAAAATCATACAGAAAAACACAAAATCTTAATATAAAATAGAATGTTACTGTAAAAGTCCACATATTGATAAATCCGGTTTTACCAGTCAGACGTATCGCACAACTTTCCGACCGTATTCACTACGACCTCGTATAGAACTTGTCGACCGTAAAAGTAATTTTGATCGGAAAGTAGAAATTTCAGTCTGATACGATGCTTGTTTTGCACGCAATTTTGTACACACACAGGCAGACACACATACCTCAGACCAAAAAGCCGATTTTTGACCTGGGTGGGTGGGGAGATACAGGCAAAATAAGACTTTAATTTTTTTTCATGATCACCTTATTTTCCTATACCTATATACCTTCGGTATTTGGCCGGAAAGTAAAAATAACCATCATCGATAGGATTGCGGCTGGTAATAAATTACTTAAGTAAAAATATGGCTGGAAAAACCAGGGTTTACCAATTTCGGACTTTTAGAGTAAGATCTACATTTTCAACTGCAAGATCCACATCGATATGTTGAAACTCAACATTCATAAATGTAAATGCCAGTGTCGGTTCTTGTTGTTGATGTTTTCGTTTTGTGTGTTTGTAGTGTGTATTGCGACACGGTTTGTGATATATTGGCATATGTCACGTCATACCCCTATTAGAATCGATTTGGTTTACATTATTCAGTCAAACGCTAACCTAATGTAAGTATAACCAACACCAATGCACTTACAAACTGACCAAGTGTATATTCCTGACTAGAGACTTATAAAATGAAGAACATTAAGAAAAACGTCAGAAACATAAACTTTAATGTGCAGATTAGGATTGGTAACTTTACTTAACAGTAGACAATTAGTACCTATACAGCACCACAACCTCAAGGGTTATAAATAAGTCCCTTACAAATAATAATCACCGGGTGGAGGTAGGTATTAGCTAACCACAAGATAATCAACTTGATATAATTGGTAGTAATTTAAGGATAATTGTCATGTTTGCTAAAAAGGATTAATTAGGAAACTACGTGTGACCGAACGAGTATGTTCGCACCTATTCGTCAAGTAACGGCACTCGCGCCGTTCGTTCAAATGGTAGGCAACCCAAAACCTCCGAATATTTTTTCTGACCCTTAATATTTCAAAAAGTAGAAAAACTTACAAGTGGCAAATACAAGAATATGCAAGTTCGTAGTTCGTAAGATAATTTTAAACACTAGCAAAGTAAAAAGTGTAAAGTAAAACATTCAGGAAAACCTTAACAGCTTTAAAAGTATAGTTTTCGCCAAACTTCTTTTTTACTTTGTATGTCTCTTCTTTGCGTCAATTTTCTATTTTGTTTTACTTTTGCTCTTTGGTTTTGTTTCAGACTTTCTACTTAGTTTTGTCGTATGCATTTTAAGGAATGGGTTGGCGAAAAACTACTTTACTTACTTTTTCTTTTTGCTTGATTCTAACCAAGCCGCAGTTACAACTTTAACCTAAGAGAATGTTAGAATTAATTTAAATGATTAATGTGTACCTACTTCACCAGCACTTGGGTAACAATTCCATCCCCTTATTCAGCACAAATTCAACAAAACATTGATAGATTCGAAAGAAATTTTTCTTTATTTTCGTAACACTTGCTAGTTAGATTTTAAAGTAAATTGCATTTTCGTACGATTTCAATAAAAACCCATGAAATCTAGCGAGACCATTAAATATAAATTATGCATGATATTTACTATGAATATTTTAAAATGCAATGTAAATCCGTGATAAAAGCAAATATTTACACATGCCTGATGTGATACTTCGCGTGCCATAAAGTTGTAACAGCCCATTCGCTGATGGTAAAATTCGCATATCACCAGACCAGCGCCTTCACAATCAACATCTAGTTTTCATACAACTATTCTCAGTTTATTTGTTTAATCATTACCAGTCAAAATATATTCCAAATAAAAACATCCTTTTGGTAACACGGAACCTAAAAATATTTCCTTGCTGTAAAATAGCCAAAATTATGGAACAAAATTCGTTTTTCCTTCAATCATAATTGATTAAATACAGAAATATTTACAATGTTAACGCCATCTTAACTTTCAAATAAGTAACTACATTTTGGGTGTTTTTCCCTTCATTCTATATCATTTAGAATTACAATGTGTAAAACTTGAGTCCAAACTGCTACAAACTCAACCTCAACACAATTATCTACATTCAGGTATAAATATTTGGTTTAATTTGACTTTTAAATGATATACACAATGTTGTACATGCATGAAGCATCAACCAGAGTACATACCATTAGAAAAGAGAACACCCGAACATAACTACTTCCACATCGCACTAACTATTAGCCCAGTAGGTTAGGTATATATTTTGGCAACATAGGAATTGTAGAAATATTAACGTTCGTTCTCTGTGCTTGCAACAGTGAAGTGACTATTAACAAAACACACAACTCTATAAAAGCAAAATGCACATTTCGATGTGACGGGGGTTAGTTCATTCGTCCATAGGTACATGCGGCGAGGATATAATATTCGAAAACCAACAGAACTTTGTTACGTGGGACGCTTTTGTGAATACTATTTTGCGAAAATAGTTTTTCTTATACAGAGTGATCTGGAATGATTTACTCCAAAATGTCACAACAATCTTGGAGGGCGTTCAGATTTTGATTCCTTGGTTAAAAAAGTTGTAAATCTGAACGCACCTAAACAATTTGGTTTGACCTGGGTCATAATAATACGCGTTTAGATTTTGCATAAAGGTCACCTAAGGGAAACTTTCGTCAACTCGCTCAGAGAGGTGGTTTACAGTAACCCATCCCTTCTCCACCGACCACTAGCGTTCAGTTTTGCTGCTATCCCACTGAATCTAAATCTGAACGCCCTCCAGAATCCAATCTCAAAAAATCATGGAACCCTTACTATATCGTGCCCACCTTTTCTAAGGTTGCCCGAGATTCTTGTCCAATATTCGTGTTCCATTATTTTATGAATCCATGAAACAGACAACGTCTATTGCTCACTTTCTTGTCAAAACTTTTCGTATATCCTCAATATTTCAAGTTTGACTCCTGGTCTTCTTGTCAAAATATATTTGAGTCGTTTATTTTGAATTTCTATAGTCATTTTGGTGGCGGCGTCAATAAAAATCTCGAGATTCTCTGAGCACAAAGATAAAAATTATATTGTCAACTTGTCACTTTGTCATTTATTTTGGATCACACTGTAAAATCGCAAATATGTGTACTTTCTATGAATACTAAGGTACGAATGGACATGGTAACGTGAACACGAACGGAAAGAAGTGAATAAGGATGAAAGGAACCAGGCGGCGGCGGCTAATGGTCCTATATATGAATGTTATACTCCTGTAATTATCACCGAAATCGCATAAATCTTTACAAGACCCTTACTTCCTTAATTATAAGAGCGCCAACATATCATACTGACATACGTTGACTATTCTATCAAAACGTATACCGTGCGTTTATTTTACCGTCGGACATAGCATGTGCTATGTTCCTATGTTCGAAGGTAAAAGAAACGAGTCAAAAACTAATGGCAACGGGGAATGGGGATTTGTATTCCTAAAGGCACACCGACGGACGGGAAGAGAGTGGGTATGTGGGACCGACGACGGCACATCACGTTGGCAAGTCAGTGCATCAGTGTGAGAGCTATTTTGATGGTTATTGCAAACCGTGTTGAATCAACATTCGAGTTGTGTGAGTTATCACTACTGCCATGAATTTGACTCGTTAATTTTAGCTGCGAACATTGAGTGCGATATATAAGCTATGTTCGACGGTAAAATAAATGCTCTTTATGTAAATTTTTAGTTTATGGAAGTAACTAAAAAAGATGACTTCTCGTCCATTTATATTGACTCCAAGAGTAAACAGTGAGTGAAGTAACAACCACTAAAATATATTAGAAATGGTTGGGTACTTATAAACAGCCACAAAAGTCGCTTCGGAGTAGTTGTTTCAAGTGTAACGTTTCTATTGAACACGAAAATTTTGTCGATTGGCATCGCCAGCGATCTTAAGAGTTTTCCCGTTTCATATAATGCTTGACACTAAACGGAAAAAAGAAACTAAGAAAAGGAAACTATATAACTCGAATGCCGCAAGCCGAACTACCTATCATTGAACGAGGACAAATCGTGGAAAATGTGGGAAAACGATTGAAAAAGTAAGTTAACTCGACTTAAATATAACTGATAGTCACTTACAATCGCTTACTTTTGATTCTTTTATAGGTGAGTTTATAACTGTATGAAAGAACAAATGATCGAGAACGTTCGATGAAATTAAGTAATAAAAGCAGAATAAAGAATAAATACGAAGAAGTAAAATAAAATAAAGAAAAAGGAAAAAAAAAACACTGTTGCAATTGCAGTTTTACAACTGCAATTTTATTGAGTGGAAAATCCTGACGCCATATGAACGTCTGTCCAAATATAATAACCGATTGAAGACGAGAGTTTTAGGTACAAGAAATCTCAGATTTTGGCGCAACGATTGTTCGTAGGATTGAAACGGAAACTGAAATGGATTGTAATGGAAGCTGAACAAAGAACAACACAGGACGCTAGAGCAAGGAGTGTCCCTAAAAATAAACCAACAAATCGATAATTCCCATGAAAAATCTTACTTTGTCTGATGCCTTAAATTATTTTCTATTTAATACACTGTAAAAGAATTTGCACTTACAACATTTTACAAAATTGTGGAATTTCGAGAATTGCTCAACATTTACCGTATAGTGAATTCTAAGTAAGTATAAAGCACTTCTTCCACACCATAAACTGCTACGATGAACACTGAACAGTAATAGTTGTGCAATACGTAAGTTAGAATTGAACAAAGTCAAGGAAGAGAAGACGTTTAATGGTTTCAATTGTACGAGCAATTATGTTAATTGGAATTGAATGGCCTGTGTTGAGGAAAAACAAAAATATGAAATTGAATTATACGAACTAGAACGAACAAGAATATGGAAAAAAAACCGGAACAATTAAGTAAGGAAATAGTATATTACGTAATTAGAGTGGAAAATTATTTATTGCAGAGGAAGATTTACAAACGAACCGCGTAGCGGCTAGTTTAGTATTACATTTTTGAAAAAGTTACAGAAATCAACATTTTTATAGCGCCCTCTTTACATTAAATATGTACTAATGACATATACTCTGTTCATTTATTGTTTAGTTGAATGTTTTTTGTATTAAAATTTAATTTGCAAAATTTTCTATTTCATTTTCTATTTATTTATTTTTTTGTTTTTTTTTAAATTAATTATTTACTTTATTTTGTTTTGTTTGGGTTTGTTTCGGTTTGTAGTTCATGCAGATGCGTTTTGCTCTCGAAATAAACCAAAAACAAAAAAAAATAATAAATGCATGAGGCAGAAAATTGTGCCATGAATGAAAAAATGTGCGAGTAATTAAATTAAACATAAAAATTCACGACATGTTCCTATCTAATTTATACTTCCAGCTACCAATCCAACTGCCCAACATAAACCGACATGAAAAATATATCGTCGCTCACCTCAGTGTTTCCCCTTTTCTTTTATTTCTTTCTCATTTTTCATTTCATTTTGTAGCAGCTAGGCGCAATCATCTCACTCCTTGATCCAGTTTCAGATTCTGTATTCGTCGCATTGTTTTTCGTGTTTCTCTTGAGTGTAAACCATAAACTCAACTTTCAAAAAATTAAAACTAAAACTAAACTAAAAACGAAACAAATCAACTAAAATAGTCCCGGGATGAGTGTTTGTTTCGTTAATTTGTCCGAGAAAAACATGTGTACAAATGAAATTTAATAGTTTCAAAAATTAATCATTCAAATTTTCATAGAGATCTGCAAAAAACCGAAAAAAAATTTATTCATGACACGTTTTTGGTTGTGAATTCGAAGAATTTTATCAGTAGATATTACGTGCTTGGCGAGACACATTGCTAATTTTTTAAATTAGTTAATGAAAACAAATTATCTGTATTAAGTCGTGATTTTTCAGATTATTATTTCAAATATTTAAGAACCTATTCAAATTACTTAAAAATTGAAAGGCTTGTGCATTTTTCACACAGTGTGTTTACGTATTTAAACTTCAGATGGCGCTTAAATTGAATAGATCTCTGTAATAGCAATGGTAATGGAATCAAGCAAATAAAATTAGTGAAAACAAGAAAATTTTTATCAACATTTGCAATCAAAAGTTGTATAGCAATAATATTTATCAACTGGATGTTTTATAAATTCATGAATTTTAATATTATTTGCATGTTTAGATTGAAATGTTGAAAGTTGGCAAAGAAACTTAAAATTTTAATATGCAATCACAAAGGGTGTACTCCCAGTTTGCAAATTTGATTCTCAACAGAATGTTCTTGGTTAAGGTTATAAAACAAAGAACATAAAAGCACAAAGGTTTGTTTCCTCCTCGTTGAAAAGCTGAAGCAAGTGAGGATTGTAGAAAAGGAACAAGCAGAAATCAAAGTGAAACAAGTACAGAAACGACCAAAAACAGTACAAAATAAAAGACTCGTGCTTCCCATCGCTTTTTCGGAAAGTCTTTTCGCGGACGACTAGGCAAACGACTAACAACCGAGTTGATAACGTTTGAAATAATCCTTAGATACAAACGGAAAAAGAGTTCTTTCTGGACTTGGAAATTGCTCGTAATATTATTACTACTGCTGAGTAGATATACTTGTTTCCCATTTTACTTTCTATTTTACTTTTACTCTTCCTTGGCGCTTTTAACTTTTACTTTTACTTTTATGTTCTTCAAACAAAATTTGCCAATTTCCTAACTTTGTCTGTTATTATGCCTAAAGTATTGTTCAAGAGAAGAATGAAATCCAAAGGACCCTAAAAGAACTAATAACAGCGAATTACTGGGTACACTACAAACACAAGGATAATAATGTTTAAAAAATACGTTTGTGTTGTGCACGAAAGGATGTGATGACAAAACGAAACACAAACTTAAACTGAAACACAAACAAATTTTATTTTATTGTAACTTTTTCTTTTCTTTTGCTTTATTTGAGTGAATTCCAAACAGTAACTCGCAATCTATACAAGAAGGACAAAGAAGACGATTAACGAATGAAGTAGACAAATGTGCGATGCTAAAAGAATTAGGAACTAAGAGAAAATGGTGTAAAATGGATTTAGGATCGGGCGGAACAAGAATGAGTGTTTCCTTGGGAGCAGTGCGGTGGAAGAGCATAAAGTGAAAGAATTTGGTAAAAAGGACACGAAATTTGGTGAAATTTAATAATAGAGAATGACGTCGTTTTCTATCAAGTGTATTAACATTTATTTGGTTTTCTTTTACAAAACAAGAGATAAAAACAAGGAAAACAACAAATAAGAAATTTTTATTTCTTTCCTTACAAAAATTGGATTTTTAACCACATTTCTCATTATTTGGGATTAACGGGCGGCATTTGATATTAATACAAAATTAGTTTTTAAAAGTTTTGTTTTATTTTCGGTTTTTCGCGTCTTCTAAATTTCGTATTGTCGCAATGCTTGAAATATTTCCTTGAGAAAAGTGTGTTGGTTTAAGTGGTATGTACATCTGGTGCTCGGAAGACTTATTATTCCTTATATTCCTTTACAAAGGATTGTGCTAGATTCACAATTTCAAGATCCAAGCTATGCGAGATCATGTCAGCTGATATACGCTTTGCTTTCTTAGCTACAAAACGCAATTGTGTGCTAACAACAACAACAACAACAACAACAACAGTTGAAGCAAAATATGCTATAGCAATAGCTACCAAAGGAAAATATATAATAAGGGAAAGAAGAAGATAAGTTGTTGCACTTGTGGTAGTGCTTGTGGTGGCTTTGGATTATGCGATGCAGGAATTCATTTTGCAGAGATATTTGCTACGCAAGTATAGCACAGGCAGAAATTTAATGTAATTTCGTAGAATAAACTATCACCTCCGCTATTAAACCAAGCCATTTTTCTTTTTCGTTGCTTAGATTCGCGTGTTGCGTTTTATCTTACGAAAATGATTAAAAATTTCGACTTTAGAATACTTGTAAGACTCTTCGGAACATCCTGTAATTCGATTTACAATATAATAATGCCGAAAAAACGGAATCAAACAGACGCGCCCGGTTTATTCACTGCAGTGCCAAAAAGCTAATGGAAACGAAGCTTCACAAAAAGAACGATTCTAACAAAATGGGAACAAGACACAATACAATAAGTTCCCTATAAATAGAGAACGAATTGATTGACTGAAAACAGAAATATAACAAAAACAAAATCATATGGATATCAACGGAAATGAGGCAATTTCTATATAAGTATATAAATTGACATCAAAAATATACTGAAATAACCGGAAGGAAAATAAACAACAACAAAAAAAAACAAAAAATGAAACAATGTGAATAACATCAAATAATTATGCCGAAATAACAAGATTTTCCTGAGAAAATTGAAATCAAAGTTATTTATTCATAACCTGCGAGTAAGAACCTTAATTTTATTCTGAATTCTACGTTAATTGCAAAGTTTATAACGAAATTTTGACATTTGTGAAAATATTATTTTTACTTTTATTCCGATATTTTATATTTACTGCTTTCGAAATTCCACTCTAAACTGCTCCGAATTATTCGTTACTTGTCGTGAACTACTCTGAGTAGTTCTAGTGTAGTTTCATTGTTTCATACTTTCTATGGAAATTCTCCGTGTGATTGCGTTTACTTGCTATCACGTATCATCCGTTTTTCTATTTTCCATTTCAATTTGTATCAAAGTATTTTGAATCGAAAGGTCGAAACGGATTTGCTATCATGAAAAAAATATCCGTATCCATGCCGCACCTAATATTCCCTTCTCATATATTTCCCCGTATTTCCCAATTTCCAGGGAAATATAAGATTTAGGATTGAATTCTCCCTCTAATATTCCTTAAGAAAATACCTACAGCCACAGCTACAGGAAAAACTTCATACGGTACGACAAAACTGTACATTTTCCAAAGTTTCTCGAAATCAAAATGTTTTTATATTTAACTTTTTTACGGCTTTTATCTAAATTTATTTAGTCAGTAAATATACTAACTCGTCATCTAACAAAGGTTCAAACAACATTTAATGTTTTTTCGAACGCGAATTTAGAGAGTTGAGCCCTCTTGTTAAATGCTTGTGTGCACTTTTAATTGGTGCAATTCAACTCGACTCTGAAAGCAGTTTTCCAACTAACCTAGTAAAAGCACCAAAATGCCTCACGAAAAAGCCTCCTCCATTTTCGTAATTTCCCTTTACAAGCATCCACGGAGAGAAAGACCCATACGAATTTTAACCAGCCGTCGGCATTAGCCAAGGCGTTCAAATGGTTCGCAATCGACAAGCAAACTTTGTTTTTCTTTGTGCGGCTCGGTCCTGTGGAGATAATCGTCGGCTAGTCGATCAGAGTTTGCAAAGAAATTTTACGAATTGTACAGAATGTACCAAAATAACACAAATTTTCATTGGCAAAATCTTCGATCACACGATTCATGTATATATTCAAAACTTAGATGGCGCTTAAAAACTATTGATTTGCGTAAGTCTACAGCGCCATCTTAATTTTTATACATATAGTCATTACATTTATTATATTACCCAAGGAAGGATGTTTGAATATTTCTTGCTGTAAGCGATTTCATGCCACACCGTGTATGTGTGTGCGAATGTATACATAGGTATAGTTTGTATTCAAAAGTTAGATGGCGCTTAAAAATATAGATTTCTGAAATTCTACAGCGCCATCTTAGTTTTTGAACATACACTCATTACAATTATTTTATTACCGAAGGAAAATCTTTGAATATTTCTTGCGGGCAGCGATTTCATGCAACACTGTGTATATGTGTGTGTGTGTGGATGTATACATAGGTATAGTTTGCGTTTTTTTTTTGGTGAAACGTTGAAATTTGCTTTGGTGTAAGGAGAGAAAGGAGTATTAAATCGCTTAAGCCATGGACTACGCCTTGGTGCGAACGGCCGTTAGGTCTAATATTGTTTTAGGGGTGCTAATGTCTTTTCTCCGGGGAAATCGCGTGTGGATTTTATTCAGCCAATGCTTTTTATATACCACAAACTGACAACACATACATACGCACAAAAGGGCACTAAGTGCGCCATTCGTTTTTCACAATCGCAAATGAAAGATGCCAGTTACAACGCACCAAAAAGAAAAACGCAGAAAACCGCACAAACGACGGTCTACTCAAGCAAAAGTTGAAAACGAATGCTCTTCGTGTGTATCTATCTTTATAGACTGAATGGCGGTATAATTTGGGGTTGGACCATCCTTAACTCGTTGATCTTTACAACATAGCATAAAAATCTTCTTACCATCCTGAAATTATAACGGAAAATTAAAGAAGTAGGAGAGTTTAAACTACATTAATTAACTACCAGCGCTGAAAACACGCACTCATAGAATTTTGACAAAGCTTCAAAATTGTATAGTGTGAATCTAGCTTTATTCGAAAATTTTAGTAAATAATTCTAGAGCGTTTCTTGTAATTAGGAAAATCGTTAGTATTTTCCTTTGCCAGTTTCTAGGAAAAATGTCTATACCTACAAAATGTTGGAAGTAAGTAACAAGAGCAACTTTAGTAACGAAAGTAATTAAATTAAAATTGAATTTGAGTCTCTAACTTAGTTGTGTATTCATGTTTCTTCACACCTCGCATCGGCATCGGCAACGGCATCGGCATCGTTCCCATCGTATGTAAATTTCTGTTTTACAGAACATATTGAAGAAGACATTGAATACGTACCTAGGTATATAAGATCCCTTTTTGTTTCCACATGAGATTCATTTACGTATTTCACTTCAGTTTGCATTAATTTTGTGATATAAATTTAAGCGTGGGAATATTTAGGCCAGCGTTTCTCAAAGTGTGGGGTGCGCCCCACTTGGGGGGCGCCTAAACTGTACAGGAGGGTCGTCGAATAAACGAACAAAATCATAAACACTGAAAGCATTATAAAATTATTTAAAGCTCTAGC
>JARJEB010031817.1:0-18609 GCA_030264535.1 Liometoxenus newtonarum | reverse complement strand
ATAGCTGGACCTCTGAATTTTGATTACGAAAGATATTCTACTGAAGCGTTACTTCCTAAGGTTAGTAGGGGTATCGGCACTCTTAGTCTACTCATATTTCAATTATTCTGCTCTATCGTCTCTGGAAAAGATAATCGTACATAAACGCTAATGATTCTTATACTCATCTAAACCAGCAGCCATCCGGCACACTTGATCAAGGAATTTTTACTCCATGCAGACACCGCCCATTCCTTTTAATAAAACTTACTTATCGGGAAATGAACTCAGTTATATCACTGAAGCGCTTCTTAGCGGCCGGCTAGCAGGAGATGGTCCGTTTACCCAGCGATGCCAAAGTTGGTTGCAACAGCAGACCGGCTGCCACCAAGCGCTACTCACTCACTCCTGCACATCGGCACTAGAGATGGCCGCTCTGCTACTAGGGATCCAACCCGGTGATGAGATCATTATGCCCTCCTACACCTTTGTATCGACCGCGAATGCTTTTGCACTACGCGGGGGTGTGCCAGTATTTGTAGATCTTCGCCCCGACACGCTGAATATCGATGAAACCTTAATCGAAGCAGCTATTACAGCGCGCACCCGTGCTATCGCTGTGGTGCATTACGCTGGGGTGGCGTGCGAGATGCAGACGATTTTAACTATCGCTAAGCGACATGGATTCGCTGTGGTAGAGGATGCCGCCCATGGAATCATGGCCAGTTATCAAGGCCAGGCACTCGGCGCTATCGGTGACTTGGGGTGCTACAGCTTTCATGAAACCAAAAATGTGATCAGTGGCGAAGGCGGTAGCCTACTACTCAACAACTCCAGCTATGCCTTAAGTGCTGAAATCATCCGCCAAAAGGGAACGAATCGCAGCCGGTTTTTGCGGGGGGAAGTGGATAAATATACTTGGGAAACCTTAGGCTCTTCGTTTTTGCCTAGCGAATTAACGGCAGCCTTCCTCTGGGGACAATTAGAGCAAACCAAAGTGATTACCCAACAGCGAGTGGCCCTTTGGGATGCCTATCAGGATAGCTTAGAACCCTTAGAGCGGCAGGGTTTATTACGACGCCCTATTGTGCCAAGCCGTTGCCAACATAACGCACATCTCTACTACCTATTACTATCAACATCAATAAATCGCCAAGCTATCTTGGATCACTGCAGACAACAGGGAGTACATATCGGTGGGCACTATGATGTTCCGTTGCACTGCTCACCAGGGGGCCAACGCTATGGACGAACAGCCGGGAAGCTGCCCGTCACAGAGTCTGTCGCTCAGCAATTGATCCGTCTACCCCTCTGGATCGGCCTTACGGGTTCTGAACAAGCACGGACGGTTAAAACACTAGAAAATGCCTTAAAAACCTCTCGTTGCTAATTAAGCTTAAAGGGACTCACCTGCTTGAAGGCAGGATGAAAGTAGGGATCTGCATGGTACAGTGAGCCCTCATTCGGCCACTGGCGTTCTGGAGGCTGTTCAAAGTAGATCTTAGCAAAGGGATTAATTAAGCCGCGCTGCCCTTGCGCTAGCAGGGCTAAACAAAACTGAGTAAAGGCCGGGCGGTCATCCTCGGCTGTGATCGAATCCCAGGCAGTCGCGATAGCCTCAGCCCGCAAGACCACTGCATAGGGCGAGCAGGCACGGGTGTTGCGGTACCAGCTGGGAGCGCCAAGATAGCTGTAATTTTCCGGCGAAAACGGCACACCCTGAAATAGGGGAGCTGACTCTCCGGCAGGGCTGACTACCCGGCCTGCCTCATAGACGATGCCAGTAGGATTAAGCGCTACAGCACTGGCCCAGGCGAGATCTGGGTGGTGGACTACCCAGCCCGAGAGCTCTGATAAGCAGTCGGACGATAGGTGATGAGCTCGCCCATCAAGGAGTAGCACCGTTTGGGCCCCATCAGCTGATGGCAAAGCCCTTAGAGCAGTACGCCAGTTGGCGTGCTGGCAATGAATTGTTAGATAACGATCATCCCACTCCTGCTGGAACACCAGGAGTTCATCACTGACTGGAGCAGTATGCACCACCATGATGCGGTTAATAGCGGGATTTTGTTGGGCACACACCTGCGCTACCAAGGCGACTAACTGGGCTAACGTTCCTGACTGAAATAGTACGACATCCATCGAAGCCGGTTTTATTGGCCAATGAATATGGAATCTTCCCGCTTCCGGCGTAATCAATGGCGTTAACCCCCGCCGCAAAAAGGCATCTTGTAATGTCTTAAGCTGAGCGACGGGAACATAAGGTTTCGCAGTAGCATTCAGTGCTGTTGAGGTGGCAATCATACGCCAGTGGTATAAAATGCTCGGGATCCGGGCAATATTTTTTGTGTGCTCACTCAGACGTAAAAAGAGATCCCAATCCTGGGCACCATCAGTCTCCGATCGCCATCCCCCTATATCACGTAATAAGCGAGTGCGTATGACGTTTAAATGCGTTATGTAATTGGCTGAATGAAGCATCTCTGGACTCCATCCCGGCCGAAAAAAGGGCACCAGGCGGCAACGGCCATCTCCCGTAATCAGATCCTGATCGCTATAAATAAAATCTAACTTGGGGGCGTTTTGTAGTCTCTCCACCACAGAGAACAAGGCCCAATGGGTTAAAAGATCATCATGATCTAGCAACGCCACATACTCTCCGGTTACGAGCTGCAGTGCTGCATTGGAGTTATGCGAGATCCCACGATTTTCAGCTAGCCATTGCAGTTTAAAACGTTGATCCGCTTTGGTTCGGCTTTGTAACCACTGCCAGCCAGCCCCGTTATTAGAATCAGCCCAGACGATACAGGCTTGCCAGTGAGCATATGTCTGCTGCTCAAGGCTGATTAATAACGCTTGCAGAACCGCTTGGGGAACTTGGTAAACCGGAATCAAAACGCTGATCAAGGGCTTATAAGCAAAAGCCGTTGCCTGCTGTTTCTGCTCATTCAGTTGCCAGATAGAGGGCTCTTGTCGAACTCTATAAGTTATAAATAGAAAATAAACCTTCAACTTTGAGATGACAGTAGATCGACTAATAAATATCTTATTGATCAGAGTCAACAGGGTACCACGCCGCAGACCCACGGGTACTATCCGCTTCAATAATGTTACTATGCTATTGTTCATTTTTATCTATAATAACCTAATCTGTGTTTAGTATTAATAATAATTAGAATAAAATGATTTAATTATCAATAGCTATCATTCGATATCCTCGTTGTGCAGCAAACAATGCAATGATACGCTCTAAGCCATGTGCTAAGGTACCATCGAATTGCCCAAGCTCATTTTCAAAACACTCGCCTGGGGGCACCAGTGTATCCAGGCCAGCCAGGGCATGGACACGAAACCAATACATCGATCCCGCTGGAAAAAATGTAGAATAACTGCCAATGAGATCGGAACGACCTACCTGCTTCAATAATTTATCTAGCCAAAAAATATTGGGAATATGGAACCTTTTTTCCTCTAAATTAAGGATCTGCTGTTGAGGAGCTAAAATACCTAACTGAGGGTTATCAATGAATAATTGTATTACTCGTTGTATTTTATCAGGACCAGATAATAGGGAATCAAATAGATGTTTACGCAATATTTCACCATCTGCTCGGTGAACAGATTTTTTAGTATGTAGTTTACAAGAGAATTCATAACCTAGTTCAACAATAATTCTTAATACCACCAAAAAAGGGGATATATCACGTCCACGATTTTTATGTGCTGTAAAGTAGGTATTGGGAAACAACTGCTGTATCTGTTTTAAAATATCTATTTTAATGTTATGCTTTACAGTTAAAAACAGATCGAAACTATTCCTATTATCAACTAAATAGTTTTTTAACAGGGAGATAATGATATCATCATAGTAACAATGAAAAATAATTGCTATGCTATTTATTTTTCTAAATTTACTATTATTTTTCTCAATAAACAGTGTTACTTCCTGGTCTTTATAATAATCACTTAATACATTGGCCGTTAATTGTAAATAACCATAACCAAACCTTTTATCAGGTTCTAAATGGGCACCACAATCCCATAAATTCCAAGCATTAATAAATAAAAAACGTTCTTGTTGACGTTGAGAAAAGGTCATAGCACATAGTTTACGTAGCCAGATTGCATAATAGATCGGCGATGAATTATGCAAGATATTTTTATTTTCATCTTCTCCAGGAGAATTATCCCAGCCAGGAATGATTTCTCTAAAACTGACAAAATTATCTGGGATTGGCTGACTGTGTTTTTCAGACAACTCTATATAAGAATAAACTTTCCCTGGGTGATTATTTTTAACTGATGCTAAGCTATCCGAAATATTTTCTAATCGTGATGTATTCTGGCAATTAGAGCGTTCAATAATTGCATCAAAACCAAAAGGACGTGGATCATAAAGATGATCTGAAAGTACCACTAAATAGAGATCAACTAATCCTATCTCTTTGGCACATTGCCGCCAATCTTGAATGACTTCATAACACTTCGGTAATAGTACTGAATGGTTCACAATCAATAATGGTTTATCATTAACTCGGATATAACGTTGATCAGAAAAAACAGGGGACAACCTATTGACTAAGGATAAAATATCTTCTGTAGATAAATCTGTTGCTTGCCCCATTTGAACAGTCGAATTATCACTATGAAAACTCCATTTTTCATTTGATAAGCATAAACAAAAATTAATAGTTAATGAATGATTTTTTAAAAAATAGCTGAGCGTTTGTTCCTGATTTTTTGTTCCATTTAACACATTATAGTAAAAGCAAAAACCATAAATACCATATTGTTTAGCTAGTAAGACCTGTCGTTTCATAACAGAAAATAAGCATGAACTTTCTATTTCTTTCTCAGCCGGTAGATGGGGTTGATAGTGCCCAAGGAATTGAGGGGAAGCCTGAAACACATGGTTCCACTCAGAAAATCTAGGAATATAAAATGCAATAGCAAAAATATCAAGTTTTTTAGCATCCAGATGATCCGTCGTTTGATGTGTATATTCTATACTGGGATAGCGTTGGATATTATTAAAAATATAGCAATGACGTATCCATTTTAAATTCAATAATATATTTCTTAATACCTGTCTTCTATGAAGATTGATAGGGAGACGCCAATAAATATTTTTTAATACTTTATAAAATAGAATTGATAACTTATTTTGCATCTCCATTTAAAACCTTTTAATTCTTATATTTATATAATTTTTCAACCATCTTATCGGGTAAGATAGCTTCCAAGAATAGCTATTCTCTATCATATACAACTGTTGCTCTAAGTGTTTGATTTTATTACAATAAGTATTAATTTTTCTCATTTGATCTCGAGCTTCTACTCTTATTGGCAATCTATACTCTTGCACTCTATTTAATAAATAAATTTCTTCTATCCCACAGACCCAATATAATAGATCATTCTCCAAGGAAAGATAACGCTGGAAATCAACGAAGTTTATTATTATCCCCAAACGATCTAATAAATTGAAAAGCAATTCGCTAATTTGCAGTGATATACATACCCCGGTGACAGCTGTACTCTTAAGCGCTAAAAAACTAAATAATAGTGCTCGAAAAACCACATAACCAAATTCAATCTGCTGCTGCATTTGCCACTCTTGGTCAATAAAAGTAGCTATGCCATCTCTTTTAATGATTAAATTACGGGGTAAGGCATCTAGCAATTTTCCTGATACCATCGTGTCAACGGCGGGCTGCACTGTCAGACCCGCCTGTCGCAAAAAAGCTTCTAACCAAACTTTTGCCCAGTCTGTTAAATGAGTCATTGTCCAACCCGACTGATTCACAATCTGGTAAAGCTTCTGCTGCCAATGTTCACCCTCAATAAACGCCTCTTCATCCGCAAGGGTTAATCTCAGGGGGATATCATCAGAAAAAACCACTTGTGGATATAAGCGCTTAGAACGCACCCGTACTGTGCCATTATTCACAACAAAAGCCACTTCTTTACTAAACTCTGCCCGTCGATCAGTAGCATAGTGGTAGCCAATGATCTCCTGTGGATAACTCGCTTGCCTATTAGCTCCAGCAATGACCAGAAATGAATTGGCCAGATCACCAAACAGCTTATTACGGCTGATGGCCCGACTGGCCTGCTCGAGCGAAAATAGAAAATGCTCCGGGCTTTGAGGATCAGTAGCCAGTGCACTACTTAACATCGGGGCAATATCGATGGCAATGTCCTGAGTGAGTAGGGACTCTGACAACAGAAGTGTGGGTAGTTTATAATCGGGATAAGGAAACCACCACTTCTGTTCAGTAAAGCCTCTGTTCCTTAAGCGCTGAGCCAGCTCGACGCGACCAAAAGTGACCACGCCATCCGCGGCATAGCGGTCTTCAATACCCTGCATCAACTGGCCCGTATGATCCTCGGCATAACCCGCGAAGTATTTTAGGCCTAGCTGATTCTCAATAGCGAGTATTAATACCCCATTTGGCTTTAAAAATTTCTGCGCCTGGGCTAACAAGGCATCGACGGGATCAATCTCCGCCTCAGCCGGAAAATAGAGGCGAGCATACTCTAACACCCCAATCAAGGTAACCACATCATACTGAGGTGTCACGGGCACCTGATGAAACGGGTCCACTATAACCATGACATTAGGCAGATCACGGCAACGAGCAGCTGCCACGGCAGCGCGGCGGGCACTCCCCTCAATCGCTACAATCTCTCCCCCCACTTCCCCCAGAAAACGGGTTATGGCCCCACAGCCAGCACCAATTTCTAGGACTTTGCCCGTGAGCAACTGCTGCACCGGACGCAGCAAATTCGCCCGCCGGGCATGCAGATGGTACATCAATGGCCAACTCTTCTGCGCCTGCTGCCGCAATTCAGTCGACGTAATACTGAGATCACTGGCAGACTGCACAATCGCTAATAATTGCTGTTCTACCGCTTCGCCATCTGAGTAACTAAATTCAGGAGCGTTGGTTCTTGCCCAAAAATTATAGTGCTGATCGAAGCTATAATGTGTTCTTAAGGAGGTCGTCTGATCCGCTTCCTGGGCCAATTTATTCATTGATGATCCTATTCAATGAGCTTTGATTAATGACTTCCATGCTATTTTTCATCTGTAATTCGGCTAAACCCGTGCTATTGTGGGGGTTGGATAATACCAGGTGCACTGCATCATAGCGGCGATCCCACGGGGTGACGTCACCGGTCTCATCCGTGGCTACCCCGAAAGAGAGTAGGTAATCTCCGTGAGTCAGCCACAGCGATAGCTCAAAGTTAACCAGGACAGTCGTTCCAGCTGCCACCGGAGTCCATGAACTGCCGCGTGAGTAGTCACGACTATTGTTACCATAAACCGTCACCCCATCGACCGTTTTAATGGTTAGACCAAAGATGGGACGACGGCACGCCTGTAAGAAATCGATGCTCAACAGCACTAACAAGCGATCACCCGTCGTAAAATGAGTTTGGTGTTCAACGGAGCCTACTTTGCAGAGATGAAAAGCGCGGATCCGGGCTAAGCGGTTGCCCCAACGATATTCAGAAGGATTATAACCCGCTTGCTGCTCAAAGGGGATAAGCAGCTGAGGCTTTACCCCTGGATCCTCTACCGGGACAGCCGCTATCGCTGATTTCTCCGCTGCAGGCGCGGTGTCTGCCCCTTGGGGGCCTAATAGACGATCCAGATAGTGATTGACAACAACCCGCGGCTCCCCAGACTCAATCAGTCGCCCCGCCTCCATCAAAAAGGCTCTGGAGCAGTGCCGGACTACCTGCTCTGTCGAGTGAGTCACAAAAATAATCGTCGTACCCCGGGCGATCAGCTGGTTAAAGTGGCGAAAACATTTGGCCTGGAACTGGATATCGCCCACAGCCAGCGCCTCATCGACAATTAAAATATCGGGATCAATCATGGCCGCCACTGCAAAGGTTAACCGCATGGCCATCCCGCTGGAGTAGTTTTTAACCGGTTGATGAATGAACTCTCCAATATCAGCAAAGGCTAAGATCTCATCCAGTCGCTGCTCTATCTCTTGATGGCCCAGCCCTAAAATCGTGGCATTTAAGAAGACATTCTCTAATCCACTAAATTCTGGATTAAAACCACTGCCCAACTCCAATAGGGCGGCAATGCGGCCCTGGGTCAAGATTTCTCCACTGGAAGGCGTAACACAACCACAAATCATCTGCAGTAGTGTGGATTTCCCAGAGCCATTCTTGCCCAAAATACCAACCACCTCACCCCGTTTGATCGTGAGCGAGAGATCCTGCACAGCCCAAAACTCCTGGTAATATTGCCGGCGACTGCCCCATAACCATTGACGTAACCGATCACTGGGGTGGCGGTAGATGGGATAATATTTACTCAGTTGCGAACAGCGGACCGCAAAATCACAAGGCATCGGCAAACATCCGTCGAAATCGTTGAAAAACACTAAATCCAAGCCATAACGTCAATAAGCCAGCCACCGTAGCCAGCAATAGTTCAACCCACGTTGGACAGTGCCCGAAAAAGAGTAACGCCCGCACTCGCTCCACTACCCAGGTCAGGGGGTTCAGGTAGACTAGCTGACGATAGCTCGCCGGCAAAGCGGCGACCGGGTAGAAAATCGGTGATAAGAATAGCAATAGGGTGGTCAAAATCCCGATGAGCTGGGAGGTGTCGCGTAAACAGACCCCCAAGGCGGCCAAGAGGTAAGTGCTCCCAATCGCAAAGCAGGCTAGGGGTAACAAGAGGAGTGGCAACAACCCGATTGTCCACGCGGGTAATCCCTGCAGTAGAGTAAAAAATAGCAGCCATACCACTAAGCCCACAGAAAAATGAAAAAGGGCGGCAGCAACGGTCACCCAGGGTAAAATTTCCAGCGGAAAAATCACCTTTTTCACATAATTCATATTGTTAATGATTAATAGGGGTGCTCGCTGAATACAGTCAGCAAACAGATTAAAGACCAATAAACCAATAAACAGCACTAGGGCAAACCCGGTTTTAGAATCGGCGCCACTCCCCCAACGGGATTTAAACACCACGCTAAAAACAAATGTATAGATTACCAGCATCAAGAGGGGATTGAGCAGTGACCAGAGCATCCCCATCATCGAACCCCGGTAACGGGAGGCGATCTCTCGCTTGATCAGCAGCCCCAATAATTGACGATGGCTCCACAGGGTCTTCAACAGGGCTAAGGGGCACCTAGAAAAAGTCCGCATTAGCTAAAAACCTCAGCCTGTTTCAAGAACAAAGCCTGTTGATCTTTAGCCGATAACAGCGGTGCTTGGGTGAGTGCTGGCCAGACGATAGCGATCTCGGGATCATCCCAACGAAGCGTGCGATCACTCGCAGCATCCCAGTAGTCAGTGGTTTTATACAGCACTTCTGCCCGGGCTGATAGCACCATAAAACCATGAGCAAAACCGGGGGGGATCCACAACTGATGCTGGTTATCAGCCGATAAATACTCTCCCACCCACTGGCCAAAAGTCGGGGAGCGGTGCCGAAGATCCACAGCGACATCAAAAATCTCGCCAACCACGGCCCGCACTAGTTTCCCTTGGGCTTTAGGGGGCAGCTGGTAGTGTAAGCCTCTGATCACCCCATAGCTGGAGAGTGAATGATTATCCTGCACAAATTGACAGCTCAAACCACTACTCGTCTGAAACCGGCGTTGATTAAAGCTCTCATAAAAACAGCCGCGCGCATCCGTAAACAGCTGCGGCGTGAACCGTAATACCTCAGGAATTGACAGCAGCGTCATAAGCATAGTACTGCGGTTCCTCTTGCAGTAGCTGGAGTAGGTAGCGTCCGTAACCGCTCTGCAGCAGGGGCTGGGCTAATTGTTCTAGCTGTTGACCGCTGATCCAGCGCTGCCGAAAGGCGATCTCTTCCAAACAGGCGATCTTTGTCCCCTGGCGCTTCTCTAACGTTGCAATGAATTGGCTGGCCTCTAGCATCGACTCATGCGTGCCCGTATCTAGCCACGCATACCCGCGACCCATCCGATTCACCGATAACTGGTTGTCTGCAAGATAGCAGCGGTTAAGATCGGTAATTTCCAACTCCCCTCTGGCAGAGGGGGGGAGTTGTCGCGCATAGTGTATCGCTTGTTGATCATAAAAATAGAGTCCAGTGACGGCATAAGGAGAACGGGGACACTTCGGTTTTTCGAGTAAACTGATGGCGCGGCCGGTGTGGTCAAATTCCACGACCCCATAGCGCTGAGGATCCTGGACATGATAAGCAAATACGGTGGCACCAGTGGCCTGTCGATCAGCTTGCTGGAGCAGCTGGTGTAGCCGTTCGCCATGGAAAATATTATCGCCTAAAATCAAGGCGGTGGGGTGGCCGGCAATAAACTCCTCACCAATCAACAGCGCCTGAGCTAATCCAGTTGGCTCCGGTTGGATAGCGTAAGAGAGGGTGATCCCCCATTGCTTCCCATCGCCTAAGAGCTGTTGATATCGCCCAATATCCTGTGGCGTGGAAATAACCAAAATATCACGTATTCCCGCTAACATTAAGACCGACAGGGGATAGTACACCATCGGTTTATCAAAAATAGGTAACAGCTGCTTTGATAAGGCTAACGTGGCTGGGTAGAGACGGGTCCCTGCTCCGCCGGCAAGTAGTAATCCTTTCCGGATCATAGTCAGTTAATACTCCGTTTGAGAAAGTGTACGAATGAGACGACTCAGGTGGTGTTGCCAAGGCGGTAGATCAACGCCAAAACGCTGTCTAAGCTTAGTGGTATCCAAGCAGCTATTCGCGGGCCGGATGGCTGGCAGCGGATAACCGCTGGTGGCAACCGGCTGCAGCTGTTCTGGGAGCAGCTGTAGCCGCTGCCCGTGGGCGATAGCCTGTTGCAGTACAAAGCGGGCGTAGTGGTACCAGCTGGTCTCTCCTGTGGCGGTTAAGTGATAAGTTCCCGCAGCCTGTTGTGCTAAAGCCGCATCATGGTAGAGCCGGTATAGCATCAGAGCGGTGACGTCAGCAATCAGATCGGCGCTGGTGGGCGAACCAATTTGATCATCAATCACCGTCAGCTGCTCTCGCTGTTGCGCCAGCCGTAGAATGGTTTTAGCAAAATTGTGACCATATACCCCATAGACCCAACTGGTGCGCACAATCAAATGCTGGCAACCACTGGCACGAATAGCCTCTTCGCCCTGCCATTTACTCTGCCCATAGACATTCAGCGGGTTTACTGGATCGGTTTCACGATAAGCTCCCGGCTGCCGACCATCGAAAACATAATCGGTCGAGTAATGCACTAACCAAGCTTGCAACGCTTTGGTTTCCTGGGCCAATACATCAACTGCTGTCGTATTGATTTGATAAGCAAGATCACCAGCGCTCTCAGCGGGATCAACCGCGGTATAAGCCGCCGCATTCACAATCACCGCGGGTTGCAACTGCCGAATCAGCTGCCGCAACTGATCAGGCTGCGTCAAATCAGCGCGATCCCGGCCGAAGGCTTGACAAGGCCCTAAAGGGGCCAACGAGCGTTGCAACGCCCAACCCACTTGACCCTGTTTACCCAATAATAGAATTTTCATCCCGCGTATTGCTGCTCCACCCAACTCCGATAAGCCCCACTGGTCACCTGTTGTAACCAAGGCTGGTTGGCTAAATACCACTGAATGGTTTTTTCCAGACCACTCTCAAAGGTCTCTTGTGGCTGCCACCCCAATTGTTGGCTAATTTTGGTTGCCTCGATGGCATAACGACTATCATGGCCCGGTCGATCGGCGACAAAGGCAATCTGCGCAGCATAACCCTTACCATCCGCTCTGGGTTGAAGCTGATCCAGTAGGGCGCAGAGTTGCTGCACCACCTCAAGGTTACTCCGCTCCTGGTTACCGCCGATATTATAACACTCCCCCGGAACGCCCGCCTGCAAGATCCCGCGCAAGGCGGCACAATGATCGGTGACATAGAGCCAATCCCGGCGCTGTTGGCCATCGCCATAGAGCGGCAGCGGCTGATCAGTCAGCGCCTGGTGTAACATCAAAGGGATCAATTTTTCAGGAAATTGATAAGGCCCATAATTGTTAGAGCAGTTAGCGGTCAGTGTCGGTAAACCATACGTATGATAGTAGGCGCGTACGAAGTGATCAGCGGCGGCCTTGGAGGCTGAGTAGGGGCTGTTGGGTTGGTAGCGGTGGCTCTCGGCAAAAGCTGGCGCCTCGGCTGCCAGGGATCCATAGACCTCATCCGTAGAGATCTGTAAAAAACGAAAGGCGGCTTGTTCAGCCGGGTTCAAGATCTGCCAATAGCCCTTAACAGCCTCTAATAGCTGAAAAGTGCCCACCACATTAGTTTGTATAAAAGCGTCTGGTTCATTAATAGAGCGATCAACATGGCTTTCAGCTGCAAAGTGGATCACGGCCCTTGGTCGACATTGCGTCAATGCGGTGCTGACGACCGCAGCATCTGCAATGTCTCCCTGGATAAAATGGTATTGATCACAAGCTTGGAGTGAAATCAGGTTATTAATATTGCCAGCATAAGTCAACTTATCAAGATTAATCAGCTGCTCTTTACAATTTTTAAACCACTCTAAGACGAAATTACTACCAATAAATCCGGCGCCACCGGTTACCAAGATTGTCATCAGCGATACTCAGCCTCGTTATAGTTTGTCCAGAAATACGGCAATGAGTAAACCTATATTATCCAGATGGGTTTGTCGATACACGCGACAGCGTCGCAGGGCTAATAGTCTTGCCAACCCTGACGCTCGAGCACGAGCAGCACAGAATTGCTGAAATAACAGACGATTGTCCAAGCTAAGATGGGGTTTCATCGGTTGTAATGCCTGGATATTACCCGCAGCAAATTGTCTGAATTGTCCCGCAAACAGCCTGTTAGCCCGGCTGATCTTCGCTGACCAGGTCCGATTCGATCCGACAACATTATGAGTGTGCTGCCGATACCCGACGCGGGGTGTTTTATCATAAAACACCGTGCCACCACAACCAGAAACCAACAGGTAGGTCCACCAGTCATGGGTGATCACCGCCTGTTGGCCCGCTATCCGTAGCAAGTGACGGGCCGCTGGATTGAAGACCATCGTGTTCCCACCAGCAATGCTTTGTACTAAGGCGTTGGCAAAACTAGGGGGCCGGCCGAATAGGGGTGACAGTCCGATAGTGTTCCCTTGCGCATCGATCAAGCAGGTACGCGAACAATAGAGGGCTGGCTGGGTCGCTGGAATTGTGCTAAGCCACTGGAGTGCGCGGCTTAGCTTGTCAGGGAACCAAATATCATCCTGATCAGCATAGGCATAAAAATCTGCTTCCAGGGTGGGTTGACAAACTAGGCTTAAAAAATTAGCGGCAAAGCCGCTTTGTGGACCTTGGCTAAGGGAGAGTCGCTGGCTTCCCCAAATTTTTTGATAGCGTTGCAGTAGCGATAGTGTATCATCTACAGAGCCGTCGTCAGCTGCATAAATATGCCAATTTTCATGGGTTTGCTGGGCAATAGACTCCAACTGAGAACTCAAAAAACGTTGTCCGTTATAAGTAGCCAGTAGTATCGCTACCCGGGCTGATCCTGGAAGATCTGCAGCCTCACCAGCGGGAGCCATCGGGTGATTTACAGGTTGATTACTGTTCATTGTCGGGAGTTAATACGCTACAACCATGACGGTATTCGTGAAAAAATCAGCGGATAGTGTAGCATAGCGAACACTGCATTATTTTCCCCAATTTTGTCTAGGGCGTCGAAGGTTATGAAGGCTAAACGACTGTTAGATATTATGATCATTAGCATGAGTTTACTCGTATGCCTGCCGTGTCTCGTGATCATTGCCCTGATGATCCGCTATTTTCTGGGCTCTCCCGTGTTATTCCAACAAAGACGCCTTGGCTTACACGGGAAACCCTTTGTCATTTATAAATTTCGTACGATGCTGGATAAACGTAATGCTCGGGGGGAGCTGTTGACTGCTTCCCAGCGCCTAACGTCGTTAGGCCGTTGGTTACGCTCAACCAGCCTAGATGAGTTGCCGCAACTCTGGAATGTCTTAAAGGGGGAGATGAGTTTGGTCGGACCCAGACCCTTGCTATTCGAAGAGCTTCCCCCTTGCCCTAAAACCCAGGCGAAACGCCACTCCACCCCCCCAGGGATCACGGGCTGGGCGCAAATTAATGGCCGCAATGCGCTCTCTGTACAGGAGAAGTTGACGCTTGATCTCTGGTACATCGAGCACCAGTCACTGTGGCTAGACTGCAAAATTTTACTGCGCACCATCAAGCCGGTACTGTTGCGGAAGAACATCTAAGCAAGCCAAACGCGACCGAACAACGCAATCTTCCCCGACTCCCTAACCTCTTGATCTCGTCGACAACGTGGCCCAGAATTCAAACGGTAACCTTTAAACAAGCGACCGTATGCTGGGCGTTCCCTTCAAGCTGTGGGCGGGTGACAGCACACTCTGGTCCGGCTATGGGACAGCGTGTACGAAATACACAGCCTGATGGTGGGTGAATCGGTGACGGTAGATCCCCCTCCAGAAGTTGGACTTTCTTATTCCGCTCTTTCCGGGGATCAGGGATGGGCACCACTGACATGAGCGCTTTGGTACAGGGATGCAGTGGATTGTGATAGATCTGTTCGTAGTCCCCATACTCTACCGGGTGCCCCAAGTACATGACCAAAATCTGATCGGAGATATGCTTGACTACCGCCAGATCATGAGCAATAAACAGGAGAGTTAATCCCCGCTCTTGTTGTAACTCTTTTAATAGGTTAATCACTTGGGACTGAATGGATACATCTAGGGCTGACACTGATTCATCACAAATTAATAATTTTGGGTGCGAAATCAGCGCCCGAGCAATCCCAATCCGTTGACACTGCCCACCGGAAAACTCGTGAGGATAACGGTTAATCATATTAGGCAGTAGCCCAACCCGTCCCATGATCGCTCTCACCTGGGCTTGTCGCTCCGCTTTGCTCATCTCTGGATAAAAGCTCTGTAAAGGCTCAGCAATAATATCTCCCGCCGTCATGCGGGGATCGAGTGAGGCCAGTGGATCTTGGAAAACCATCTGGATCTCTCGGCGGTGGCGATGCCACTGCCGATCCGTTAACCGAAGTAGATTATCTCCCCCCCAACGGATGGCTCCGGCAGTGGCGGGAACCAAGCCAACTATCGCTCGGGCTAAAGTCGATTTACCGCAGCCTGACTCACCCACTATCCCTAATGTTTTACCCTGTGCCAGGGAGAAGCTCACGCCATCAATGGCTTTAAGCTGTTGAAATTTTGGTTGCCAAAACCAAATTCTCCGCTGTCTAATTTTAAAATAGACCTTGAGATCAACGACCTCGAGTAGCAGTGGCGACTGTTGATGGGCTTCATCGTGATTCATGGTCAATACTCCTTGGGATGATAACAGGCGCATAAACGCCCCTCACCCACGGTACGCAAAGGGGGATTGACTTGACAGCGCACTTCGGCCAATGGGCAGCGAGGCTGAAAAGGACAGCCCGTGGGGAGTTGTAGCAGGTTAGGCGGATCCCCAGGGATCGTTGCCAACACTTGACCTTCGATATCAAGACGGGGGACGGCATTCAATAAGCCGATGGTATAAGGATGGGTTGGGCGATAGAAAATATCTTCGGTGCTACCAGACTCCATGGTGTTGCCGGCATACATCACCAGCACTTTATCACAGCTGCCGGCGACAACCCCTAAATCATGGGTAATTAAAATAATGGCTGTATTAAATTCCTGTTTTAACTCATTTAATAAGCTCATGATTTGGGCTTGTACGGTAACGTCCAAAGCGGTTGTCGGTTCATCCGCCAGTAACAGTTGGGGACGACATAAGAGTGCCATGGCAATCATCACCCTTTGCCGCATGCCACCAGAAAATTCATGGGGGTACATCGTCATGCGGCGGCGCGCTTCAGGGATTTTAACTGCCTCTAACATCCAGACCGACTCCTCAAAGGCTTTGGCATGACTGAAGCCTTTATGGTGTACTAATACCTCCATCAACTGGTTGCCAATCGTGATATAAGGGTTGAGTGAAGTCATCGGATCTTGAAAAATCATGGCTATCTGTTGCGCCCGGATCTGATTACGCTCCTTGACCGATAGGTTCAGGATCTCCCGTCCCGCAAATTGAATCGAGCCCTTGGTTTGACTATTCTTCGCCAACAGTCCCATCAGGGCAAAAGCCATTTGCGATTTACCCGCGCCAGTTTCACCCACAATGCCAAGGGTTTCACCCGCTTCCATGGTGAAATTCAGATCATTGACCGCAGTGACGGTACCCTCTGGTGTGGTAAAAGTAATCTGCAACCCACTAACTGCTAATAAGGTCATCTATCGTCTCCCTGAGCTCTCTTTAGGATCAAGGGCATCGCGTAAACCATCGCCAATAAAGTTGCAACAGAATAGTGTGACGATTAAAAACAGGCTAGGAACCAGTAGTAGCCATTGGTAATATTCAAGGTATTTTGGCCCCTCTTGCAACAATCCTCCCCAGCTGGCCATTGGCTCCTGGACTCCTAATCCGAGGAATCCAAGAAAGGATTCAAATAAAATCATCGCTGGCACTAATAACGAGGCATAAACCACCACGATCCCTAATACATTAGGGACAATGTGCCGCCACAGGATCCCCACCGTTGAGACCCCACAACAGCGGGATGCCTCGATAAACTCTTTTTGCTTTAAGCTGAGGGTCTGTGCCCGCACAATCCGGGCCACGTTGAGCCAAGAGACCATCCCAATCGCTACAAAAATCAGTAATAGGTTGTGACCAAATAGCGTCACCAGCAAGATCACAAAAAAAGTAAAGGGGAAGGCTTCTAAAATCTCTACCCAACGCATCATCAAGGCATCGATAGTGCCGCCTAGATAGCCCGCGGTAGCTCCATAGAATGTCCCGACAAATACCGCAATCAAGGCACTCGAGATCCCTACCATCAGGGAAATACGCCCGCCAGTCGCCGTCCGAACCATGAGATCTCGCCCTAAAAAATCGGTACCGAAGTAGTGTTGATTAGCGATACTAGGGGCTGATAGCAGGTGACTCCAATCCGGTGCATCATAAGTAAAGGAGGAGCAAATTGGGGCAATGATCAAAAACAACACAATCAATAATAAAATACTCAAACTCCCCACCGCTGCTCGATTCGCGATAAAGCGCCGCAGGGCATGCTCCCATAAACTACGTCCCCTAATATCCAGCAGATGACTGGCTTGTTCTGCTGTTCTAGGCGTGAGCAGACTGTTCATCTGGCCTCCCTAAGCGATTTAATAACGAATTTTGGGATCAATCAGTGCGTATAAAATATCGACGAGCGCCGTAAAAAAAATAGTCAAGGTGCCGATGATCACGGTTAAACTGAGCACCATGGCATAATCCCGGTTAAGCGATCCATTGACAATCAGCTGCCCAATCCCAGGGATCCCAAAGATAGTTTCAATCACCACCGATCCGGTAATAATACCGACAAATGCTGGGCCAAGATAAGCAATCACCGGCAGCAGCGCTGGCTTTAAAGCATGCTGCCAAACAATATAACGCATCGGTAGCCCTTTGGCCTGGGCGGTACGGATAAAGTTGGTGTGGAGGACTTCAATCATAGATCCCCGGGTGATCCGAGCAATACTGGCAATATAACCGATGGCCAACGACATGACCGGCAGTAACATATAGTTCCAGGGACCGCCATTCCAGCCGCCCGCCGGGAGCCAGCGGAGCCAGACTGCGAAAATCATAATCAGGAGCTGCGCTTTAATAAAGCTGGGGATCACGACCCCGATCATGGCAAAAATCATGAGCCCGTGATCTAGCCAACTATTTTGCTTTAGGGCAGCCATCACGCCCGTGCCCACCCCGAGTACGACCGCAACGATAAAGGCATAAATCCCAATTTTAATCGATACTGGAAAGGCTTGTTCTACCAAATCATTGACTGAAAAATCCCGATATTTAAAAGAGGGACCCAGATCACCATGCAGCAAGTTATTCATATAACGAAAATATTGCCGATATAAAGGGGCATCTAATCCATATTTAGCCTCCAGGTTAGCCATGACCTGCGGAGGGACAGTGATCTCACTGCTAAAGGGATTGCCCGGCGCTAGACGCATCACAAAAAATGAGAGGGTAATCAAAACCAACAGGGTGGGGATAGCCTGTAAAAAGCGTTTTACTATGAAATTCAACATCAATACCTACCTTACTGAGTTGATCCAGCGTCCTACTTCAGAGACTCTACACCACGCCAATGCACTCATGACTTGCTGCCCAATCTTTGCGGCAAGAGAAACCCCGGGGGGGACATGCCAACCGCTCAATGTGCTTTTCTCAGTGCTTAGTGCTTACCTAGGTTTTCCATCTGTTAAATAGGTTTCAGCAGGCTTTTATACTGCACTACCACTCTATTCTAACCCGTTCTAAAACGCAAACTGCTGGAGAGGGTCCTACCGAGCGATCGGGATCAAGCCAGGCTGTAGTGATCTATGAAGCTATACAGAGGAGAGCGCTCCTCTGCACAGACACACGAACTGCTCTGTTCTCTTTAAGTCATGACTCCAGCGGTAATCACTTAATGCTGAGTAATATAAAGATCTTTCGTGTTAATAAACTTCATCGGATTCTGCGTGCTATAGCTGGATATTCTAAATATGG
>JARJEB010031815.1:0-14945 GCA_030264535.1 Liometoxenus newtonarum | reverse complement strand
CTTAAATCTCGAGGCAACCATAGCAACCCGATAAATACTGTCAAAACTGTATGTGATCGCCGGCCATATTGGTTCACTTGTCAGTTTCGTTGAGAAATCCCAATTTGTATTTTGTGTTTTAAATAGTGCAAGGTGTAGAAAAAGCATAGTATTGTATTCGCGATTATGGCCACTCAGATGAATTTTTCACTTGAATTGATATTTTTTTGCGAATTCACAATTTCAAAATGTTCACTGAATTCACATGAATTCACACAAGAATTACCACGGAATTCACACTAACAATTTTGTAACTAGTTGTTCACCCCTCGGTTTATGCCAGAGTTTGTGAATTGTTTGTTAGAAGTTTCAAATTTTTATAAAAAAAAAAGAAGAATGATGTCCACTTAAGTGTCTAATGATTAATGTCCAAAATATCCGGACACTTATTAGAATAAATGTCCAAAAAATAAATGTCCGGACATTAATTGTCAACTTTAGTAGTACTTACTTTAACATTTTAATAACTAAAACGTGATCGACTTCCTGCGGGGCGTTTTGTACAGGCGGTTGGAGAAGTTTTAACATGACGTCGCATTGATCCAACAAAAACCTAATTAACAATAATTAATCAACGCAAATAGCATAATCATGTTAAGTGGAAGCTTACTTTGGATATGAGTAGGTCTTTGTGTGATACTTCATGATTGATAGACATAGTGAGACGCTGGGTGCGTGTTCGTATGAAAACTCCTGTCTCACGATCGTATTATGTTCGGTACTATCTGAGAGAAACCAGTGATCATACATAACGGACTTGTTTGATATACTATCGCTCTTCGTATCTGTCCGTGATTGATCATAACAATCTAAACAAACGCGAACTAATATATCACCATAACTGGGTACCTGAAAGAGCGATATTAACAAATTATGTTGAACGGTGGTCGAGTAAGTAGAGTGAGTGTTCAGGCACAATGCTCGCTCGCCGCACGACTATGGGTTCAAATCCCATCCGCGCGAGAGTTTCCTTTCTTGGATTTCTCTCATCAGGAGATGCATCTTGGTGCCCAACTAAGTGGGCTAGGTGCAGTGGCATAAGCCATACACTCCTCAAAGAATCTACATGTTGAAAAGAAAAGAGAATTACTTACAAGCATACGTTTCGTGGAGCAATTAAAACATATAACTCGTCCACATCGACGACAATGATGTCTTCGGTTGAACATGGAAAACGTTGTGTTTTGGCAACACATACATTCCAACACCTGAAAAACGTGAATTGCAATGATCCTTGAAATACTTATTTTGAATTACTTAGAAAGCTATGAGTGATTAGTAATCAAGAAGTATAACAACAGCAAACACAAGAACGGTTAACAATCGAGTCAGGTATCGGCTCCTCCCTCGTGGTCTAATTGGTAGAACGCAGCGCTAGATACGCTTGAGGTTCAGGTTCGATACCTGACGAGAGAGTTAACTTTTCTTGTGCATTTAAAAATATTAATTGCGAATGAAAAATTACTATGAGAATAAGCCTTCCTAACATTAAATCTTCTTGATTGATCCTTGAAATGTTTTAACCGCTTACTTCATTATTAGGAATCCATTCGGCTTTGCTAGGAATTTGTGCCGGCATTTGAAAACATTTACGATCAGGCCCATAATTCGAATCTAGGCTCTCCATCAACTTGCCTTCAGATCCGTTGAGTAAACTTGGATGTGGTTCGAGTATAACGCGAAACTCTAAGCTCTTTTCCGCGTATTTTCTGAGTAGTTCATCAATTGCCTCCAAGGAAATGACGTTGTCATTGAATTCACAGTTTTCCAAATCGCAGCGGATTGCATCTAACACGCTGCCCAATTTATCCAACTTGGTATTCATGATTAACATTTCGATAATGGCCAAAGGTGTTTTTATCAAACACCAAAGATTATCGCGTTCTTGTGATGGAAATTTATGTAAAATTTTTACGCTAATGCGGATGTTCTTTACTAAATTTTCATTTGGATATTTGTTGCATAGTAAATATTCGATTATGAATTCTAGTTGATTCAAATTACGAACAATATTCACCAAATTTAAGGTCACGCCAATTGGATCTTTTAATTTGTTTAAAAGCAGTTCAATGCTTTTTAACTCTTCGTTGTAAGTTAGTAATAATGCGATGTAGTCGATTGAGGTTTCGGGAATTAGGTCATCAGCATGGTAGAACTTTTCGAAATTTAAGAGTAACGATGCCTGAAATTTTAATCAATTAATGTACCTGTTAAAGAAAATATGTGATTAATACCTTTGGAATTCCAAGTAGTCTTGTAAAAACTTCAGGTGCATGAACCATACATAAATCGTGGACAGCATACCAAGACAGGAAGTCAAACAAGTGCCGAATATCCTCACAGAACTGTATCCGTTCCGACCATTTTAAAAGCTCTGGATCCGTTTCCCCTTTCAACAAGGTAATGCAAAAATCTCCGGGCCAAGTTGTAAAGTTTTCCAGTATAAGTTCCCTTCGTAATGCATCGTTTTTCACAAACTTTACGTACATATATCCTTCGTCTTCGAAAGCATCCACAACTAAATTGGCTAAAATTTTATCCCTCAACTGATCAATTTTCAATCCGTGTTGCGATTCTGAAATGCTCTCAATCAACAATAGTAAATTCATCCAATTGCACTTAAAATCGCCTTCCAATATTTCTTCCGCAGTTTCCACTGCATCATAAATTAGGTCACCTTCGAAAATATTCTTATTGAGATAATCTACGCAAAGATCATAATAATCTTGATTCAACGCAGTTACAATGGTGTTGTTATCGAAAAGAATTTTTAAATTGTCAATTTCTTGTGTATTAATATATTGGATGAAATATTTCGTTCTTGTTTCGTTGACATCCATTTGTATCAAGCCAAAAATCTCGTTGATTATAAACGCTAGCAACCAATTGCGTTTCGCGATATAACTAAATACGAATCGTGTAGGTTCTTGAAAACGGCTTAAAGAGTACTTATAGTTGCCCAATTGAATTTCAGGAAAACAGTTTGATGCCGTACAATAAAGCAAATCAATTTTCAATTTACCAAAGAGATGTTCAAAATCTCTTGGATCGAATTTACGTTCAAATAGCAGTTTGCCAACCCAATCAAATCGTGAATGCTTGAGAATCTCAAAGTACGACACGAAATTGCCGCGAGTAATCAAATCGTAATTGTTGCCTTCCGTATTGAATACGCGCAAAAAGATTTTTAAATAGTTGAACAAACGGTGGAAGTAACTTATTTCCTTCATATCTTTGAGACCAGCCAACTGCTTCAATTCCGAATAACTTTTATACACGAGATGACTATCTGTGGATGGGGCAGTATTCAATTGCTTATAAAATGAATTCAGAGTTTTACGAAGCTCCTCGTAAAACTGTAAGTTTGAATTGTAAATTTCCAAATCAAATTCGTACTTGGGATTCACAAGAATTTCCTGCAGACTTGCATTTTCTATACTGTTAAATAATACTGTAATTTTCTCATAAAACACTGTGGAATGTCTGATACAGTCCAGTAAATCTTTGGTATTATCGTGACTTGTCGTTAAAATAAAAGCCAAGTCGATGATGTCGTGCTGGTCTGATGTGCACTTTTCCTTGGCGAAAAAGTCGTTAAGAATCCGTTTTGGGTCCTTATCGTAAGATTGAGACACGAACTTTGGAATTTGCTTTTGAAGTTCTTGTAGTTTAAATGCTTGCTCAAGCGTATTCCGAAGATCATTTAGTTTTTTCGTGTACATTATTTCTTTGGCAAGTTCCGTATCGTCGAGATTAAAAATCTGAAACAAGTGCGCGTATATAATAACCAGATTAGTAATTGTCAAATAAATTGTCACTAATATGGCCCTTCATCTTCATATTCACTTATTATTAATTCTTATTATAAATGTAACAAGTTTTAAGTGTGTTTGTGGTCTTTGGCCGCCAGAATATGCAATTGATTTGGATGTAACTGAGAGTTTCGTAATATCAGATATGTTTGATTCGGACGACGCCAATGATTTCAGCGATTATGACATGGAAATGATAAAAAAGCCTTCGCTCAAAATCCTCAACGCTAAAGATGATAAAAAGTATTTTATGTTGCACAATATTGCGAACAGGATACATCGCGAAGCTGAAAATGCTATAAAAACGACCCAAACGGATTTATTATTTTCAAGAGCACCTGAATATCATTACGAAGCAGAAGATGAACCCGTTTATGCGCAATATTTGGACGAAAATAACGAACCAAGGGTGAAACTAAAAATATCAATTTTTTATAATCTTAAGCCAATAAAATTAGCTTATTTTTAGGAAAGCCCGAACAATTTCTATGCAAATAAAACAATAAAGCCATCAATTGTGAAACGGAACCAAGGAAAACCTTTGCAGGAAATTTATAATAATAATAATAATAATGATGAGAATCATCAGGATACTGCTTACAATTACGCTGACTTGAAGCAGGATTACGATGCTGAAGTGGAAAAGGAAAAGAAGTCAGAGCAAGTACTTAAATATGTTGATGTTACTGAAAAGGAAGGCATAAAGGATTCGGCCAAAAATTTGTTATCGCTGAAAACACCTAAGAACTGTACTAAGGAGGAAATGAGTGGCATCGGATTGAATGCGGCCCGCTGTTTTATGAAAGATTTGGGAAGTATTAGCAAGAAATCGAAGAAAGAACAGAAGGATATATTCAAACGCGTACTGAAAGTAATCCTAATCTGGGTCGGAGTTTATTTGATCATCGCGATTCCATTGTGGTGCACGAAAGGATGGTGTTGTTGTTGCTTTCGGTGCAAATTCTGTAGGCCCAGACAAACTATCGAAGCGACAAAAATGTTTTTGGCTCAAAATCCGATCGGTGTTCTACATATTGACGGCAAAAAAGTGAATTATAAACCAACAGTTTACGAACAATATGCGCAACGTCGGCTTGAAAAAGTTGTAATGAAATTGTAATAATAAGATGACATTTTTTTCAGAATATAGAGGGGTATCCCCAATTAATGCTTGCAACTCCCAGTTAAGTAAATATGTTTAATGGTAATCGATTTGTTAACATCATAAAACATTGGTCCTTCGAACCGGATTGTGAAATATTTCAGTGTTATATAAGTAATAATTAATTTTAAATCTCGTTTTAAAAGAAGAGGGTGCGGGGGTCCCCAATTAATGCTTGCAACTCCAGTAAAAGATGTCTTAAGTAATGGTAATTGAGAGGCTACGACCGGTTTCGATCAACAAAGCTGTAATGGCTGCCATTTTTACCTGATGATGATCTTTGTCGATCGAAACCGGTCGTAGCCTACAATTATCTATCATTCAACAACTTTGACGTGAGTTGCAAGCATTAATTGAAGATATAAGTACCCCTCTAGTCTAAATTATATTATTTTCTTCACTTAACTGATCGTTTACTCATCAATATTTCAATTACCTTTATGACTTGATGAACTTTATCGAAACGTCCCTTTTTCAAACTTGTCTTAATCAATGTCTCAGAATCAGAGAGCATGTAACTCATATCATATGATTCCATATTATCCAACATCTCCAATCGCCATAACGCTTCCTTTACATGACCGTTCAGTTCCTGTAGGCGAGTGGATTCTGCGGAACGCATCGGAATTTGCGCGCTGAGATCATCTATGCAGGGTTTTAGAAAGTGTACCAACAATCGGAGTTCTTTATCCGAACAAATAAAACTATCATTGCTTTGTGTCCCTGGCAAATCTTTAATGCTTTGTAAATGTTCCCATTGCAGGAAGCAAATCGTAAAGATGTCTTCCAAGACTTGGATTTGCAATTTTGGATTTAGATTTATCAATGTATCCCTTGCATTGTTGATGTTTTGCGTGATATTGAAATGTTTGTCTCCACAGATTCTTCGTTTGCATTGTTTTAAGGCCTTGATAATGTTCGCTAAGATAACAAAACAATTAAATTCGTGAATGTCGGTCGAAGTTGTATCCGATTCGGAATTGAATTCGAAGCGACGCTCTTCCAATCTTAATTTGTTCAATACTTCCTGCCATTTGCTCAAGTCATCAAGGCATAAATATTTACAAAACACATTCAATAACTTTTCATTATTAATGCAATTGAACAATTCCGTCTCATTTAAAGTATATGAGTTGATATGTTGTTTACAAAAGGATAATATACTTAAAATATATTTAATTTCATTTACATAGAGAACTATAAATTCGTCATTTAAATTATCGGTTTCTATATCATTCAAAATCCAATCCACTTCTTCAATATTAATTATATCTAGATTAGTTAATTTTATCATTTGTAATGTTTTGATTATGTTTTGTAAATTCACGTCGAAATATTTTAAAAATGTTCCACTTCGCGAATTGTTATTATTTGCGTTTAATATATTTTCGAACCAATTTTTATTTTTATAGTAACAATGAGTGAACAAAGACATGCCACGATGTAAATTTAACGGTTGATTTATTTCGTATTTGACGAATGTTGTTAAAATTTCTGATTGACGATTTGCTAAAAGACTCAGGAACAGGATATCTTTGCGAATGTGTCCATCGTCAAACAATTTGTACAACTTTGGAAGCAATTTATCAGAAAACTCAAGTAATTCCTCTTCAGTCAAATAAATTTTTGCAATAAACGAATATATTTTATGTTGACGATCTCGCAGATTTATAATTAGATCACTTAATTTATCCATGATTCACGAATTTTTAATAAAAAAAAAAAAACTATATTAATGCGTCTGCGATCAGTTTTAAATTGCGTCGTTTCACTATAAATTGTGCACAAATGAATAAAAGACGGGCGTAATACGGTAATATATATTTTGTTTATCAGGAAAGGAACAGTACACAGTTTGTTTACATGTAAGTACAAATGAACTCATTATAAAATTGTTTTCTGATTTGTGAGTGACGATGAGTGCATGGTTGCAATCAGCTGGTTGTTGTTGCAGTTGCAGGAATCGTGACGTGGTGGACGAAATATAATCATAGGCAACCTAATATATAATTTCCTGTTGACTTGTTGGGTGCATTCGTGTTGGACGCTTAAGCGCTATTTGGCGCTTATAAGCGCCTCAAACATGTTCGCTTTGGAGAAGTGAGCGCTCAGAAATTGATTCATGGACAGGTTCCAAAGCAAACAACAAAAAATAATGTTTTAAAGCCGTTATATACACAAATTTCACTTTTGCTGTTCAACAAGTACAGGTCTTTTATAATTTTTCTTTTACAAGTTTACAAAGAACAATTAAATAACTTAATAACATTGAAATTGATTGTTTTGGCCGAATCCGGGCAATTTACAAATTTTCAGTTGATGTATGCCTGCAATCATCACTAAAGTCTGGCTTGCTTAATTGTTTGAGTGAATATTCGCGCACTTTATTAAGCTCGTTTCGTGATCGCGTCCCATTTTTGGAGCCATTACGTAACATTGGCACCTCAACACTGACGACCGTTGTTAGTAAGGAACCGCGATGATTGTTCGTGTTACCACCGCTAGTCGTTTTCAAAGTATCACCCATGCTCCTTTTATATTGCCCTCCAGCACCGTATGGTAACGGTTTACCCCCTATGGCACCTTTATGTCTTTCTGCACGATCTTTGCACAGACCGTATCTTCCCATTAAGATGAAAAAGTCTCTGCGGTATTGTTGCGTCAGCAACGCATACAGACACGGATTCGCACACGAATTTAACGGATAAAAGAACACTAACAGAATCTTTGTGTGCGTGACTGTTATCAGTGGATAGCCTAGCAGTGCGGTTAAACCGAAGAATGCAATTGGTGCCCAACAAGCGAAATCGGTGAAAACTAGCATCGCCATACGTTTAGCTACAGTTAAATCGGACCGTACTGACGTCACTGACACAGTGTTTCCACCTTCCCTAATGGATCTGTACATGCTTCCGTAGCACACGCATATCAAAGCGAATGCGATGGCATTAAATGCTAAAAGTGTAGATAAATAAATTGCGTCTGCTTTCCCTTTGCTCTCCAACGGTAAGCAGATGCTCGTCTTGGAATAGCTGCTAATGCCGATTAGTGGTAATGAAGCCATGCAAATTGCGCACAGCCAACCCGCCAACATTACGCGAACGGCGGTGCGTTGCTTTAACCGTTTGTTGAGATGAATTGCCCAGGTGATCGTGTACCATCTTTCAGTCGTGATTACGGCCAACGTGTACACGGAGAGAACATTACCAAAAATTGTTAAGAATCCAGCTACTCGACATCCATCACCTGCGTTGAATTAAAACCATTTTAATTATACCTCTCGGCTCTCGAGGTGGTTTACAATTTACAATTAGGATTATTATTAAGTACCTTCTTGCCAGTCGATTGCGTAATTAAAGTAAGCTCCAATTGAGCAAGCATCCACGACGGCTACTAACAAAAGGTGTATTCCGATACATAAATCGGCGGCGGCTAGATTACATATGAGGAATTTGGAAACTGTAAGACGAAAGTGGGAAGTCGATATCACGATGATTACGAAGAGATTACCAATGATTGCTGATAGGGAGATGAACCATACGGGAATTCGAAGGCCCCAATTTCCCATTATGTCTTCGCACGGGTTGAATGCGTCTGGCGCTGGATAACACTTAACCTAAAATAATTAATTACCCAGTCAGTAGGTACTATAAAGAGTTTGCTGAAGAGGGTTCATGTTTTTAATTATGTGTTCCAACACATTAAGTTTCCCAAATTGATTGCATTTGGACCAAAATAAGGTCAATGCTCTATAAACGGGTAAGTAACTACCTACTAAAAAAAAAAAAATTAAAAGAACCTCATGATAATCTCGATATATTTCTCCGCAGACAGCAGTCGTCACTGGGAATTCGTTATTCATGACCAAAGTGCCATTGTGGAAGACTTCCTCGTCATCATTCCACATCTCATTTTCTGAGCTATTATCGTCGATGGTCATAAACGGGTAATACTGTTGACCAGCATGAACACTATCATTCAGTGCCATTAATTTCAATAAAGCCTTGAGTGCTGGATTATTATTGCTCCCTTGAAGGTCGTATCTATTCGTTGCGTTCCTCACGGAGCAAGTTGACTGCATCCGCTTTATGAAACGTTGATGATGCTCGAACTCCCTTGGGTTATGCGTATGTGGGAACTTGAACGCGCAACAATGGTACGGGTAAGTCAACCATGCTTCTTTAATGTTCTGAAAAGGAAAACATGCAATTTTTCAGCGAGTCGAGTGGACTTGGACTTTATTTAAGATTCGACGATAAGGAGACTCATAAAATTGTTGAATTGGAACAAGTCAATATTTGCAAATAATGTATGTTTGTGTTCAGGGTTGAAAATATGAAGAGAGATTTTATTTGATTTATTTTTTTAATAGATTGATTTGATTTAAGGGATATTTAAGACTTTTGGCTGCGAGCAGAAACAAATATTTTTTTGTTTAAAAAGGATGATAAAAACGAAACAAGTTCATAAACATACAGAGTTACGGACGGAAATATTTAATGTGACAGATGAACATTCGCACGAGTATATACGGAGCATCCATCTTCACTTCACGTAAATTTCAATTACGAAATACAGGATTTAAAACATTTCCATGTTCATGCATTAAACATGTTAATGGAATGGTTGGTTATTGAGTAATCAAATAATAATAAGTGGAATACATGGAAATGTTAGAAATAGCTACTCAAATAATTCAACTTCAGATATATATATATATATTCCAAATTATAAAGCAGACCTTTAAAAAGTACAAACAAATTAGAAAGTATGTATAGGTAGGTATACTTAATTTTCAACTTAGTTTTGCTCCCAACAAATTTTCAAATTTCGTTCATTATTCAATTAGTAATTCTGGAAGTTGCTCTTTGATGTATCATTTTTCCAAAAAAAAAATAATAACTTGTTCTTTACAACATGGGCGCCCTCAGAAATTTTTCCAATAATTTTGGGTATATTTACATAAAATTATGTAAATTGGATTGGCATAATTTTTGAGAACATTAGGAAATTGTTTTTGGTTATTTTACGAATTTGTGTAATGTGTGCACCCTCTTGCACGGTGCACCCGCCTTACGGCGCCTATGCTTTATAATTAAATTATATTTTTGCTTACTTGAAAGTTGTACACTGACGGAAATACTTTTAGAGTTTCGGTGTCTTGTACTTTGAGCACATCAATTTCGCGCAGACCTTCCAACGGGATTGCGGTTATTGAAGTACTGCTTAGATCGCTAAAGATAAAAAAAAAGATAAATCAAAGCTAACTATCGTCACACACACACACACACACACACACACACACACACACACACCATATGTGAAAGAAATAAATCGATTTGGTTGCACCGCACAAAAAAAGTTATTCCTTCAGAAAGTAAAATTTCGTTGCTAATTAAATGAGTGCGCCCGGATATCTATAGATAATTACAATCAGAGAATATTCTAGGTTTACTTACATTTCACGAAGACTTTTGAGACCGCCAAACGCTCGCCTGTGCAGCTTTGTGAGCCTCACGTTTCCCTTCAAACTTCTGTATATACACAGAACACAAAAAGATATACATACACCGTATACATAATAAATTACATCAGGGGTTCTCAAACTTTTGCGGGCCGGATCGAGACTTACAAAATTATCATTTTTCGCGACTCATTCGCTTAAACTTCATAATTTAGGTGCGTTTGTCACGACGTATTTCAAGTACATCCACCCAAGACTTTGAGAACCCCTGAGGATCAGGCTGAGTTATATCATGAGTATAATCTAGCTCTAGCATAACTATAATGAGAGGAATAGGAATGAAACAAGAAACAACTTGGAAATGCGCCTTTGTAAACATTAACAACTTTGTCTCAACATTAACTGTAAGTAAGTAAGTAAAGTTTACTTACAGTTTGGCCATTTCGGAACCGTAAAAAGCATCCTCTTCCACTGTGTGAATGTCATTGTAATTTAGAATCCTGTGCAGATAAGAATAAAAAAGAAACAAGCCAGAATATGTTAGAAGTTACTTACATTTATAGAAATATATAGGTACCTATTGTATATCTTTATTTATTTAATCCCGTATTGTGGCGCGATGATTAATGAATTTTGTATATAATAAAACGCATCACGATTCAGGACTAGGACACAAAGAAAATTGACTGATACGCGATAAAATACAATTTTGATGCATCATTACCTTTTATAGGTACTACAAAGGTTTTTTTATCAGAGGCGGATTTAGGTCTTTTTGGATTGCAGCCCAAAGGGCTCAACTGCGTACTGCACGCCGATTGGTCCGAATCACTTTATGCGCCTAGGAGGTATAAATTACTCACTTATACGCCTAGAAGGTATAAATTATTATGAGTATCGGAGGCGCCATAAAGCTACATTTATACACATGCAACAGAGAATGTAGGTAATGTGTCACTTATACGACGTTCGGAGATAAAGAAAATTATTTGAAACGCCCAGTATACCGCATAGTTAAAACACCCTGTATGTTACGTATTTCGTATAAGCCAATCTAATATTCTTATTTGTCGATTTGGAATATTCAGAATGTTATGGAGTCGCCATGGTAATCATGCGTATATTCTATTCTCATTGTTTTGTCAGTGTATAATATCCCCAAATCACTGAATATCCAGATATGCCGTTCATATGGAGTAATTGGCAACTGCGGATATTTAGTACATTTCTACTTTTTGCGAATATTGGCGATTTTTGAAAACCTATGTGTTTACCCCAAATATCTTATAACTCACTATATAGAATGTCTGCGTATAAAAGCATAGGAGCAAGTGGTCTCAAAGAGAGAGAGAGAGAGAGAGAACTATAGGGTGCGGCGAGGATAGGTAGAATGTAAATTCCCATGCAAAATGCGCATGTGCTAAAACAGCTCTATCCCTCTCGAATTCTCATGCTATTCCATGATGGTGAGTTTCAACCCATGGTGTTTGCGCAGATGCGTAAAGATTTATATCGGGAAATTTTAAGTTATGATTGTTATGAATTACGAATAATAACACGATTCAAGAAAAATATATTTATTGACTTTTAAAAAGTATTAATTTAGTTAATTAATTTCGAACATAATCCATCCATTTTGGCTTTGCTTCCCAACGACCAGAAGAGCGCAACGGCGTGTAGGTATACGTGTATAAGCGCAATATGTATAGGTCTCAGAGTATATCAGCCACGTAGCCAGGAATTTTGTTCGGACGAGGCTGAGGTGAAAAAAATTTAACAACGTCACACTTTTTCTTTCAGGTACATTCATTCAGTTTTTCTGAATTTTAGGGCATTTCGGGAGGCTTTAGCCTCTAAGCCCCCTCTCTGGCTACGTCGCTGGAGTATATTTAGGTACCTTCACATGAAAGACAAAGACGACATGAATTGCAATTGCTAGTGAGACTTCCTTTTCTAGACGTACCATATAAGGCATTTTCAGAAACTTACTCCGGGTTACTTACCCGGAGTTTACAGAGTAACTCTAGGTTACTGCAAGGTTACTTACTTGAGTAGCTAGTAAACGAACTGTAAGTTCTGGTCTAGCAGCGAAAATATTAAATAACCTACCTAACGTAATTTACATTTACAATAAACAATGGACAAAAAGAGGGCAGTAGCCCTAGTTGCGTCCATTTTAACAGGTACGGATACCGGCATAGCAATACTATCCGTAAGTGCGACGCAGTGAAACGTATAGACGAAAATCCAAGTGAAGAAGAGAAAATAGATAAATCTAAATCCCTTTTGAATATTTTTTACATAAGGTGCATTTATTTGTGCTTAACTTTTTGCACGCGTGAAAGTTAAAGCTGTTTCTTTGTACCATTTCACGCTAAAAAGTTAAACTTTTCTAACCCTCGGCAGAGACAGTTAGAAAAGTGAAGAATGCGTCCAGTTTTACCTCCAGATTTCACGCGTACAAATTTGAGGTTATCATTTCTGCTTTTCGTTTTTGTGCAAGAAAAATATGGATTTTTCCGATCCAAGTGAGAAGTTGCTGAATATTGAAAGGCAAATTTATATGTTTGACTTGAAAAGTAAGTACTTAAAGTTCTGAAAACGATCACGTGCACCATCAGTTTCACGAACCGTTTCTTTGCTTTCACTTTAACTCGTCAGAAAAGTTACTTACAAAGAAATTCACCTATTCTAACCAACATGCGAACAGCGAATAGTAAAGTAATAGAAGCACTAATAATACTCTGGTAATAGTATCGCTAGATCTGTTGAAAACCTTCCCCCTCTTAATAAGTGCACTCTTCTCACCCCCTAGACTAGATGATGAGGTTACTGACATCGAATGACGAACGTGGGTAGCATATCAATATGTTTTGCCTTATATGACATTGCCTTTGGGTCTTCTTCTGGATATTTCGAGGCCTAAATTCATTGCCGTTAGTAAATCGGAAAACAAGTCGACATGAGACGAGTATATATCTTCGCTACTGCTTGCAAGATAAAGAAATTGGTTTGTTGCTGTTGAACTATTCAAGTTGAAGTGGAAAGAAGCGTAGATGATGCCCTTCCGATCTTATTTGTGGGGCTTAGAGTGATTCCCGTGAGACAGTCGTACGGCTTCAAAAGGCCCATAGAAAACATAATTATTCGGACTTGCTACAGATGTGGTTGGACGTCGTTTTTAGGGTGCGGCATTGACTTTCGACATGTTGGTTCAATAAAAATTATACTACTTCTTCGCTTTTGGTCCTTTCTAGCTTTTCGACGTTTTCGTAATGTAAGGAAGTTGAATCGACTTCTTGAACTATCATTTAAAATATAGACATTCCAATGGTTGTGGTTATGGCAGTAATAGAAGTTCAACAGAAACATTGTTTTAATATGATGCTATATACTAGTGATGGGACTTTTCGTTACTTTCGTGTACTTGTACATATTCGTTACTTTCGGACTCAGTACTCATAAAAAGTATTCGTTACCAATATCGTTACTTCCAGGGCCTGATTATGCCTATCGGAAGCCCTAAGCAGGGCCTGATTATGCCTATCGGAAGCTCTAAGCACTTAACTGAAATTTTTTTGGTGACCACAAAAAAAGCTCTCAAGTCTCAAGTAGTAAATGGTATATCCGAGAACGCGATGACCAAAAAAAAGTTGTTGATTTGTCTGTTTTGTTACAAAAGTAACGAATACATTTTTAAATGAATACTCGTTACATCGAATCCTTTCGAGTAACGAATACAAAGTAACGAATACTTAGTTACTTACCCATCACTACTATATATACTAAACTGAACGTATTCCGATTTGAAATCCTAAGGCGTTTTATTAATGTATCGTTTATGTAAATGTTGTATAACAATGTACGGTTCTGGGTCGGGTTGGAATAGAGAACATGGCAGCAACATCAGAACTAAGGTCACAAGTCATAACCAGATCCCCAACTCAGAAATTTCCAAAGATTTCTAAAGGATGTCGCACCTTGAGTATTTTCAGCAGATGCTTTCTGATATTTCAAATATTTGATTTTAACAAAATAGAATTACTTTAAGTTGTTACAAAGTTTAACTTTGCAACTACTAAAATTTAATTTCTTCAGTTTATATTTATTTTTGTAAGAACTGTAACTTATAAATAACCGCAAATGCCGGGCAAACGAAGCCTTCACGGGCCACTAATAAAACGATACATATTGCAATGTAGTGGAGGGGTATCAGTTCCCCTATATAATAAACTTCGTCACTAAAGCTGGGTTTAGCTATTCAGATAGATTTGGAGTGTAGCTGGAGTGGAGTTGGCGTGGAGTCGGAGTGGAGTGGAGTGGAGTGGAGTGGAGTGGAGTGGAGTGGAGTGGAGTGGAGTTGGAGTGGAGTTGGAGTAGAGTTGGAGTTGGGGTGGAGTTGGAGTGGAGTTGGAGTGGAGTTGGAGTGGAGTTGGAGTGGAGTTGGAGTGGAGTTGGAGTGGAGTTG
>JARJEB010031803.1:0-12582 GCA_030264535.1 Liometoxenus newtonarum | reverse complement strand
AACGTGTTCTTGTTGAGTAAGATGCGCAATGTTTGTGAACTTTGTGAATTCACTTTGTGAATTCTTTCTAAAATATTTTGAATTATTTCTAAAATATTGTGAATTCTTTTAAAGAATTCACATTTGTGAATCATTTGTACGGTTTTTTATAAGAGTTGTTTACCTCTCGTTTTACCCGCCATTTTACATTGCAGTGGACTGAACTGCACTGGCTCCCATAGTCAGTGCAAAAAAACATGCACTGCGTGCGCACTTAGTGCAATTCTGTTGTTATTCCAAACACTCGACACTGTGTGCTTGCGAGTGCGTACTGAGTGCAGGAGTGCGGAAATGCTATTAACTAAAACTGACTTCTCCTGTATTTTAGTTTTAATTCATTTACATACCTACGACATTCATTCGCTGCCATCGTACATCATGAATTCGCATTAAATCCGGCAAATCGGTACTAATATTCCATCGGGAGAGCACATCGAAGCGCCGCACCAATAACTCGGACTCCGAACATAATTGCGACCACAGTAGACTAGCATCAACGCACTCGATCGGATTGGTCAAGTGTATCCCCTCCGAATCAACACCGTAAATCATCTGATGATGCCAGGCGTCCGGTATCGTACCCAAACATCGCTGCAGATTTAAAGTCGCTATCGGTACAGCACCGTTCTTTATCCAAAACGCCAACCACGTGTACATATTAACGACGCGTTCGGGATACATATGAAAGAAACGCGCATAGATTGTTCCATTTGAGAGTTTGTGAAGGCCATCGATGATGTCTTTATGGGTTGAACCGGCTCGACTACGCGATATTAGATATTTTGTGAGCGGACTGCTTCGTTTGCGTAGCCGCGTTGTCACACACTCGCGTAATTTATCCACTGAAGTAACCGGGAAACGCAATGCGTTTAAAACGTTCCAAACGGCTGTGGCACCACAAGATGAAGGACCGATTTGTGTTACTTGATTTAGAAGTGCTTCCTCTCGTGTCCATATCATTGCTGGTTCAATGGATTCGTCCAGGCCTTCGCTGGAAAGGCTACGGACGATGTTCATGTACGGCACATTTTCACTTGGTGATATTACATCGCCACGATTGCAATGGACAAGTTTTGAGTGCGGAAAGTCGAATGCTTTGGTGCGTTGCTCCAATGTGCAGGACCATGGCATTACTTTTTCTTCATCGGGGACTGTTTCTGGGGGTATTGCGCTTGCATTATCTTCCACCCATCTAGAAACCGAAAAATATTAACAATTTCCGATATTTTCTACCAAAAAAACATGTACCGGTGCAAATAAACGGAGTTGGGTTTGGTTTGGTTTGGTTTGGTTGTGCATAAAAATTTTGCACCCGGTGCATAAAAATTTTGCACCCGGTGCATAAAAATTTTGCACCCGGTGCATAAAAATTTTGCACCCGGTGCATAAAACTTTGCACCCGGTGCATAAAATTTTTGCACCCGGTGCTTAACAATTTTGCACCCGGTGCTTAACAATTTTGCACCCGGTGCTTAACAATTTTGCACCCGGTGCTTAACAATTTTGCACCCGGTGCATAAAACTTTGCAGCCGGTGCATAAAACTTTGCAGCCGGTGCATAAAACTTTGCAGCCGGTGCATAAAACTTTGCAACCGGTGCATAAAACTTTGCAGCCGGTGCATAAAACTTTGCAGCCGGTGCATAAAATTTTGCAGCCGGTGCATAAAACTTTGCAGCCGGTGCATAAAACTTTGCAGCCGGTGCATAATACTTTGTAGCCGGTGCATAAAACTTTGCACCCGGTGCATAAAACTTTGCACCCGGTGTTTTGCACCCGGTGCATTAACGTTTGCACTCGGTGCATTAACGTTTGCACCCGGTGCATTAACGTTTGCACCCGGTGCATTAACGTTTGCACCCGGTGCATTAACGTTTGCACCCGGTGCATTAACGTTTGCACCCGGTGCATTAACGNCCCGGTGCATAAACGTTCGCACCCGGTGCATAAACGTTCGCACCCGGTGCATAAACGTTCGCACCCGGTGCATAAACGTTCGCACCCGGTGCATAAACGTTCGCACCCGGTGCATAAACTTTTACACCAGGTACAAATGCCATTACTGAGTTAAAGGAAATCCCTTAAACAGGGATTTCACAATTATGTCATTTGACCTTCATCATTATTAGCCGGCAAAGCACTTTCGTCATCAGAGAAACTTCAAACTTTAAAACTCTTTTCTGAACAAACTAATGGTTACAACAAAGCGTGCTTCTGCTCTGTAATTAATGTACATTTTTTTGACCTAGCACTGGTTTTGTCAAATTCGACTAAGATGATAAGCCTAATTTGGAATGCACCGGATTGATTTTTGTTGGAACAAAACTACATGTTGCATATTTATTTGATTCATGGTGAAAAGATGATGCCAAGGAATATATTCTATTATTCTTAGTACTAATTTTTATATTTCGGTCCTTCATAGGTTTGCAAATGAACAATTTTTTATAAGTAAAAGTAAATATTATTGCATTATTTTAAGTATCTAATTAAATGAACAAAATGGTAAACAAGATAAACTCTCCAAGCCTAAGGTTTTGGTTTGTATCATATATATGCGTGTGTGCGTGTGTATTAGAGATTCTCGAAAAAATCAGACACCTCGGCAGCGGATAACTTGCGTTTTCTCGTTAAGAAACTGCAAAAGACCCCTTTAGTTTAGAATAAAATGAAGATGATAATATGTTAAAGCGTTTTTTTTTTTTAGTTAGGACTCAAGCATTATCATACGTTGTATCAATCGAAAAATACCAAACCAAACCATTTCAATTATTCTTACCAATTAGTAATTACCAAACGAATTGGTAATTCTAATTTCTTGTTTTGTAAATTTTTCGATTGTATAACACGATATCATTGATAAGTTGGGCATGCCTTGACGGCCAATTAAATAAATTTGAAAAATTCAATGTACTCACCCCGCTGGAGCCACTTGGTGGCTGGTGGGCAAATAAGCTGGTTGCGTCGTAGTGACGTAGACTGCTGGTCGCCGATACAGCTCAGTCTGATGATACAGGGGCTGTCCGGCTGCCGCCAACGGATGTTGTGGGGATAATCTCGGTGCCCCAGCCAACGGTTGCGGCGACAAGTGGGTATTTGTATGTCTACAAACCATCATGTTACAACATGCACCAAAATTACACATAACTACATTGTTAGAAATTTCTTCACCACAAATCGACATCAAACATAATCCACAATCTACACTGTTACTACAAGTGACAATTTACGTAAAGTAAATGATACAATACATCGAAATTGATCAATCAATCTTACCTGTAACCTTGATGTAAGGTTTGTGGTGCCCAACTTTTTCCAGGAACGAGTAAATGTTGATCTCGTGGTATTGTCAAATCCCTTGTCGAATGGGCCGCCGGTGGCTGCACATACTCTTTATGTGTCATACTGTATTCGCGCAAGTTTACCACGGGGACTGTAGAATGTCGACGACTGCTGCTACTGTGGCTATGGCTATGAGATGTGGGTATGTGGGCTGCGGGCGCGGCCCATGACACACGTTTGTCACCAGATCCGGAAGTATACACTAATTGTTGATCTTGTGAATGGCTAGCCGTTGTATTTACATAATATGGTTGAGGCTCTTTGCAAGCCGAGGAACAGTTCTGATAGTCGCCCCGTTGATAATCAATACCAGGTTCTTGTTTCGTGGGCAAATTTAACATACATTCAGATTGAGCTTTCGCCAGTAAACGAGTTTTCCTCGAGCCCATGTAATTAACGTTTGAATTACTACTTGGCATTTGTGGTTGTGGCTGTTGTTGTTGTTGATGATGATGGTGATGATGATGATGATGTTGTTGCTGTTGTTGTTGATGATGATGGGGCTCGTTTTTAATTACATGTTGCCGATAAGCTTGTTGCATCTGTAAAAAGTGCGTATCAATATCAGCAAAGGCAATTAAACTAATTAAAACTTACCTTCGCAGGACTTTTATGATCTTCGTTATCACTATCTCCAACACTCACACAACTAATCACGTTCTTTCTGTTGCCAATTTCATGAATAGGTTGATGTTGTTGTTGTTGTTGTTGTTGAGGTGGTTGTTGTTGCTGCTGTTGATGTTGATGCGTAACTGGTTTCTTTGAAGTATCTTCATCTTCACTATCCGAAATTGTAATAATTGAAACAGCAGGTGAAGGAGTATCATTTATCGTGATAGTATGCTGCTGACGAACACAAGTCGGTTCCTGTTTCGTTTGAACATGATGATGGCTCCAATTGTGTGCAGGGCTATTGTGACTATTCCTATTCCTGTAATTATGGTCGTGTGGTGGCGTACTTTCCTTAACTCGCTTCTTCACTGGACTCAATTGTGTTTGTTCCTTCTTATCATATTGCGACCGATGATGCGACGGCACCATAAGATGATGACTGTGATGCCCACCTGATATATGGTGATTCTTTGAGCTTCGTTTGCTTGATGTCCAAGATGCTCCTGGATGTTCGACAATTGCTTGGTTGTAAACATCAGCGCTGACATCAACTGGAAAGACAGGGCGTTGCTCCTGTAATATCGCCGATGATTCAACTAACAAGGGGCGCGTCCAGTCTGCTTCCGATAGTATTGGTTGCTGTATTGCAGCATGCTGCGTCGGTATCTGTTGCCAGCTTGGCACAATTGCCATTTGCCGATTTGTAGGCCATGATGTCTGCACTGCATTCGTAAGCAGCATTTGCCGGCCACTTGGTTCAACAACGCTCACCGGTACGTATTGTTGTTGTCCCGGCTGACTTAAAATTGGTGGTTGTATTTGCAGAGGCGGTTGTTGTACCACTGTTACGTGTTTTGCGGGGGAACCACCCATGCCTTGATAGCTGGCTGGGCATAATATGCTCGATACAAGTTGGTGTTGGAATGGATCGGCTCTACTACTCGTTGTATACTGTCTACCAACAGTACGCCCATTGTAGATTTGATACTATAAAGAAATACAACAAATATGCAATGGACTATTAAAGAAAATTGTTCCGAATTTACGTACCAAGTTGTCATATCCTGATCGATCCCTAACCAGCCGCTGTACTTGATTCGTCAACTGATTATTTATTGTAAATGTGACATTGCCATTGCTACTAGGCACGAAGTTAGCAACCAGCGAGGGTGCCTGCTGGGCAGTTTGATGATGACTGCTAGTCGTGCTGCCATTATAATCATTCCGTCTACATACTTCCATCATTTGCACGCTAGCCTTTACATTATTACAATGAGCATAGTCGACCAGATGCGACAGTCGAACGAACGGATGATTCAAAGCTTCACCGGGAGTCGTTCTTCGTTCCTATTTAAAAACAAACAAAAAAAACAGCCAATCAGAACAAAGTCATTTTCACACCTATATTGCTACCTGGTCCATCGTGAGCATCCGCTTAAGAAGATCAATGAACTCTTTCCTATCAGCCTTTTCAGCCAACAGTTGTCCACCTTCTAAATCAGTCGGAACATTCACTTGTCCAATATCGTCTAAACAATTGAATATATATTTTCGAGCCTCTTTGCTTTTAATGCCCGTTTCAGCCTCGTGCTCTTCGGGCGTTTTCAGTCTCCAGAACGGATATGTGCTTTCCATATCCCGATAGAAAAACTTTGTTGTCTTCGATGCATTGTTTAGCATGTGTTCAGTTGGTAATCCTTGAGTCTGACTGATGTATCTAATTTGATCATACTCGGAGGAACCGGGGTACAGTGGCCAACCCAAGAATAATTCCGCAACAACACATCCTAACGACCACATGTCAATCGCTTCGCAAAACGGTAATCCCAAAATAATTTCGGGTGCTCTGTAGTAACGCGATTGCAAATAGGTGTTGCAGACTGCTTTACTAACATGACTCGCGCTACCAAAATCAATGACTTTCACCCGATAAGGTTGTCGAACCGGATCCACCAACATGATGTTTTCTGGTTTTAAATCTGCGTGTATTAATCCAAGTTGCTGAAATATTACAATTCATCAAACCATGAAAATTACTCTGAAATTTGATGATTTTGATATTATACCTTCAGTTTTAGCAATGCGGTGAGCACTTGTTGGAGTATCGGTCGAATATATTTCAAGGGCAAGGGACTAAATTTGTTTTGCTTCAGGAAATCGTACAAATTCTGCTCTAACATTTCGAACACCAAACATGTGTGATTCTTATGTTGAAAACATTCATATGCACGTACGAAATTGAATTCGTCGGCATTTTCCTGGCTCAGTCTTGATAATATACTAACTTCGATTTGACCCTGTCGAAAAGCAATAATAATTATTTGCACGTACACACCTAAATTTGCACGTAAATGGCAAATAAATACCTGTCTGGCGTATGATGGATGATTCTTCAATATTTTGATGGCGACAATTTCGTTTGTACCCTTCTTCCAACATTTTACAACCTGTCCGAAAGTGCCTCGTCCCAAAAACTCAAGCACTTCGTACTGGTTGGTCATTGAGTAGAGTACTTCATGTTGTACTAATTGATAGTCACCATCGGCTCCACTCCCCGACCCTGTTTCAAACATTTCTTCACTCACACCACTGTTCAGCGGCCAAGCTGTCGCATCACATTACGTCACGTGCGTACAAAAAGGCTTATATTATTCATCCACATAATTAAATATCGTTATAGTATCATTATTTGTAACAGAATCAAATAATACGGTCGAACCAATGTTTCATTTAGTCGACTGCATTTTGACAGTGAATGATTAAATCATTCAAATTGTTGTCGACAGTTTATACTAATACGCACACTGACTTGACTATCCACAACACTGTTGTTTGACTGTACTTTTTGTTTCGCTAAATTTGGATAAAATAATAACCATTTTACACTACGTGTAATTGTGTTGGGACAACTGTAATCTTATTTATAATTTTATTACGATTTAAAAACTAAAAGTAAGCACCAAAAAACAAACGTTAATGACTAATATGTGTATTGGATTTTGATGGATCCTTTCTCTGAATCTCAAACGTATGAAAAACAAAACCAAACAAAAATATGTAACTTACGCTTACCTTGCGGCTGGGGGTTGGCCCCGGGGGCCGCGTTGACCTTGCTGTGAGCCGTCGTGTTGATTGTGTTATTTCCCAATTTAATCTGCTCCGCACTATCACCATTCCCTCCTTCTGATGACCAGGCCTTGCGCTAATCAACAACAACAATTACCACCTAATCAACTGTGATACATACAAAATGTAGGTAAAACTCTGTCCTAACACGGAAGGACGAACTGTATTTATAAGATATTAGAAGAAGTTGCTAAACGTAACGACCGACTATGGATGGATACCTTTTGCCCGCAGCGCTGATACGTATTGTCTAAAAGTTTGATTGTTGTTGCTCTTTGTTGTTGTTGTTGTGATCGTACTTGTTGATGATAGCAACGCGGGCTAGCATTATTTGCTAACGAATAGGATGTGGTTGATGTTGTGTTATGGGGCACAAGTTGTTCCTCGTTGATATTATACAGTTCGGTTTTTCGTTTTTTACTAATGTTTGTTGATTGTCCCAGCACTGCACCACTGCTAATGACGTTGTTTGCGACCAACTGCTGAGATTGGATGAACATGTCATGCATTCCCTGTAAAGCAACAAAAAATTAGAGGTAAATAATAACTAAAAGAAACAAGGACTGATTTGATATGAAAGATAAAGTTGGGGGATTTACAAGCCAAATAAGCAGCAAATATTTTTCAAATTCAATAACGAATCAGAAAATAAAATTACGAGAAATTCCTTCCTCAACACGCAAATACAGTTTTTACAAATCTATTAATATAAGACGATATACTGACTTAGTGGCCGAAAATAACTTAAATCTATTTTTAACGTCTTGAAATTCACACATACTGACATACCAGAAATGAAATAAAAGTAAAGTAAACTAAATGAAGCAAAGAAAATATTTTTCACGACGTAACGAAACAGATTGAAATATCATCTGTCATATTTTGTCACTTTTGTTTATAGCTAACAGCGACAAACTCACGGAACATTTCTTGTTGTATTAAAATAATCTTTGATTCTTTTATTAATTGTTTTGTACAGATTTTAGTAGTTTGAGTAACATGCGTGTAAGTAACTCATTTGTGAAAGAACGATTGATGCGTTCGCCTTCTACCTTCTTATAACGGGGTCATCAGAATAAATAATCTATGAATCAATGCCAATCCCCGTTGTACTTGTTACTCTATTCGTATGGTTTGGTTACAGGTATAGTAAATTGTCTGGGGGCCTTGCTTCGTGAGCAGCGCCAAGCTACTTTAAGACCCTCGGCGACGTCTACGTTTTCTCCTTCTTTTGCGCAATCACTTCGTTCATTTGCACTACACTTAACAATACATTCGAGAAACAACCTTAAACAAGTGCGCCTAGCAACAATAAAACGCGAATAAATGGCACCGACGAGGTTGTAACAAATATTGAACAAAAAAAAACTAAGCATTGGAATTGTCGTAGCACTAATCAAAAACTACTACACCACAATCAGAAACTAAAGCAAAAATTACAATTATTTCTGTGCTCTTTGCTCATTGGGAGTTTTTTTGGATTGCGACCTTCATCGATGTCTCCGGCACTCCGACTTGAACACATTAACTAAAGAAAGTCTGTCATAATATTATATCTGAGATTGGAAAACGTCAACCAGCATAACTTTGATCGTATGATCAACATAAGTTAGCCATGTCCATGTCATAACTAAATGCAATCTCATTTCAAACAAATTGAGAGAAAAACGAAAACAAATTAGAATTACAACAAACAGTGAAGCAATCGCCGTTCGCTGTCCGCGTTTGTCCGTCCGTATTGAGTAAAAATTCAGTTGGTAAGTTTGCACTGCATGGTTTTACACGTTCGCTCGAAATGGTTATGTAAAAAGGAAAAGGTATATAATGTAAGTAAGTGGTTAGAGGAGGTGGAGGCGGGCGTTGAACTAAAAAAAGACCGGCTTCGATGTAACGCGCAATACGGTAACACGTCAACAAACATTTTATGTGTAATACTAAGTACAACAATACCGATTCCCGACGGATCTATATCGTTTTTGTATTCAATTCGGCGCATCAAGTATTGTTTGTTCGTTGTTAGTTCCTTACAGAAATTTCATTTCGAGTTAAAGCGAAAATAATTTGATATCACTCACTAAGTTGGAATAACCGGCGACAGACCGACCGACAGACAATAAACATGTTCCACGAAATATATATATATATTTATTTTTATATCTCTTGGCTCTGCGAAGATTACGTCAATAACAATTACATTTTTATAGAAATTCCTGGAAATGATGGAAACTGGGCTCTGGACTGGAATATTGACTGGAAACAGTATTATAAAGTAATATTCAACATTTAGCAATATATTTTAATAAGTATTTAATAAAAATATTTATAAATAAACTCACGATAAATCGTCTTCACTCTTGACTTGACCATTAAGCTGACTAACAACTGACTTGACACAAAATGGAAACGTTGTTTTAAATTTGGCAATTGTTTCGAAAAATATTTGTAATCACAAATATCTAAAAACCTAACAACTAACAAGCAGTAAACCGAAAATAGCCAAGCAAGCAAATAAAATAGTTTGTTAAACTTTCGCGAATTTTTGAGAACATTCGAATAATCTCGCAAATAAGAAAAATACTTTGAAAACAATTGGAATTGTCTCTATTTTTGAACTGCTTTAAAATTTATGGAAAATATTAATATCAAAAACAAAATATAAAATAAAATATAAAACAAAATATCTAAACCTAACAACTAACAAGCAATAAACCGAAAATACCCAAGCAAATAAAATAGTTTGTTAAACTTTCGCGAATTTTTGAGAACATTCGAATAATCCCGCAAATAAGAAAAATACTTTGAAAACAATTGGAATTGTCTCTATTTTTGACCTGCTTTAAAATTTATGGAAAATATTAATATCAAAAACAAAAAATCTATTTTTACCTCAGTAATTACCAAAAATTCCAATAATTCAAAGCTAAGTATTCCTTTCCTATGATTAATTATTAAATTATTGATATTTTCCGCTCAATACCTCATTACTGAATTAATACGTGCCCTAATTAAAGAAGCACAAAACCTTATTTTAAATACTTAATTAAATTGCGTGTTTTCTTCTTGAAATTTTGTAAGAAAAACAATCCAATAATCCAAACAAAAATGATGACGACAATTCCAATACGTTTTCAGTACGGCAACACTGCAAATCGTTTTATATGGGCAAACATTCAGAATTGAGCAAAATATGTCGGCCATAACTACAATCACAATAAAACTCGAATATTATCCCAACAATACGAATACGCCCTATGTATTTCCAACCAACCTATTATACGATACACGAATAAATAAATTACCTTTCAATTCCGTCAGCCACCATAAACCAGTCCAATATCATAGTGACATATGTTTGTGTGTGTTGTGAAACTTTATTTTCCAGCCATCTTGTCGTCTGAGCTCACAGCACGTCGTTTTGCTTTGCTTTGCTTTGCTTTAATTTGTGCCTGTGTGCTTACTTGAACTGATTATGATAATACTTCGTGCTTCTCGTGCCCGTAATTTTTTATTGTTGCACAGCAAAACAATATTTTCGTTTGTTGTTTTGACTTAATTTTTGTACCTATTTATATTTATGCTTTTCTAGAATTCACTGATGCACAGACACACACATACACAAACGCACTGCGTACGCCGTACACGTACACATAATTCACGCACACATGTAATTTTATTTAGGTACTTGCGAGCACTGGACAGATGGAACTGACTGTAGTATTTATTTCTTCACAAATTTGTTGAAAACGGCGGTGTAACTTTCTTATGGTGATTTATCAGAAGTGTTCCTGTTCCATGTATTTGTTTTTCTAGCCACCGTCGTTTCTTCGGTCGAAGTACGTTCCCTTTTTTTTTCCAATTTTAAATTTATGTGTTATTTCATTGTGTTCACGCAACCACACTTCCAACTCAACTGGTCTGAATTCTAGTCGGAGATACCGAATCCCGAGCCGAGTGTTAACGAAATAGTACGAAAACGATTTTTGACGAACTTTCACGAACGTGTTTATTGGGTTGCCTAGACAATTTACGAAATTTTCTTAACTTTTCTTTAAAGGCATAAGATTTTCAATTTATCGCGATTACATTTGATGATTTGATTCATTTATAGTACTATTTATATTAAATGTACACCCTGTAATAGCATATAAGAAAATTTCTCATTTTTAATGTTGTTTTGCTGTATTCATTTCGTCAAACTCCCAAGTTACTCTTGAATTTTAAAGTGAACCCACTTTCACAAGTTGTTCTGTACGGATTGTGATTGTAGAAAAGAATTACACAAATAACACCGAAATTGTGTCAGCCAACGGAGCTGCTTGCAATGAGAAGAAACAGAAACGTTAAAGTCTCCGACCAAGACCAAACTGGCATCAACATTTTGTCCGAGTTAGCGCCTGTGCACTTAGGCAAACAGATCAACAGCAGAGTGAGTCATACTGACTACATTTGCGCTTGCTTTGTACTTTTGTTTCGTTCGTTTTCACCATTTTCACATTGTTTTCCGCGTTTTTACGTTGAAGCGAAGCATGCATGGGTTTTTTTCCGGAAAATTCTTGTTGCATCACACTGCGTACGGTTAGGCGTGACGTAAGATTATGGTAACTTCTGATGAGTCATTACAAAAAAAGCCTCGTTACTGTACAAGTAAACAAAAAGAGCTTGTTCTAACATGTTTTCGTTGGTGTGTTTTTAACGTTTTGAATAATGGTATAAATTTAATTCATTTAAGTCATGGCTGAAAGGTGAAAAGGACATCAGCAGCCACTGGCATAGTCGGAAACAACCTCCAACTTGCATGCTAGTTGTTGGCAACGTGAAACCAGTCCTAAACAGTGCCAGTGACTGTTATGCCAGCTGACGTCACAAATGGCATGCCAGTAGCTGGCAACGTGTAAACCAGCCATAAGAGTCGACGGTTATTCTAACTTAGCCATGCGCTCCGCATTCTGATTAGTGATTATTATTCAGAATTAAGTTTCATTATCTTAATAAACTAACATTATGATTAGTGATTATTATTAATCAGAATTCAGGGCAAATTACGAACCCGCTACTCAAAAAGATTTTTTTATGGCTTTTACACAAACTAATTTTACAAACTAGGTTTTTAACTTTTTGTGCTATAAAGTACGGAGTCCGAATTAGTGACCATAGAAGTGAAAAATTTTAAGTCGTAAAACAATAATATGTATCTCAAGTTTGTATACAGACAGATGGATCAGACTGGTTAGAACTTTAATTTAAAAAAAAATATATTTTACAATTTACAAATTCAAAAAGTAAAAGTAAAGGGAGTAGTAGAATACAACGGATTCCAACACGATCTGATGATCTGATCTGATGATCCGATCTGATGATCTGATCTGATGATCTGATCTGATGATCTGATCTGATGATCTGATCTGATGATCTGATCTGATGATCTGATCTGATGATCTGATCTGATGATCTGATCTGATGATCT
>JARJEB010031784.1:0-12890 GCA_030264535.1 Liometoxenus newtonarum | reverse complement strand
CTCGTGGTTTTTTCATGCAGTTGCTTCTCAAATTTTTTCCATGGCAACGATACACTCATGTGACAATCAGTTTATCCGATAAAAAATTAACCTCTTGTGTAATTACCCCCGATAAAATATACACAACTCTCCGATACTTAGTGTTCCACCCTGTATTCAATTTAAGTCAAGAAGAACTATTTAGGAAGGCTTACTCTCATAGTAATTTTTCATTCGCAATTATTATTTTTTTATATATATTATTATTTATTTATGTATATATTAACTACGAATGAAAAATTACTATGAGAGTAAGCCTTCCTAAAGAGTTCTTCTTGATTGATTATCACTCATAGCTTCCTAAGTAATTCAAAATAAGCATTCAATTTAAGTGTCTAGACTCTAGAATCTAAAAATATAGTTTCTTAAATCGTCGTCATAGCGAAGAGTACTTTCGATTGATTCTGACCGTTCATTGTGTTGAGATTGTTATAAATTTGAAACTTTAGGAATTAATATCTCACAAACTATGCTTCGCACGAAGCCAGTGAAACGCAAATTTATATTTTGACATGACATGACATGATTAAGTACCCTAGCGCTCTTCTTTACCGACCAATTTTGCTGAATTTCCAACTAGGTTTGACCGCAACAGGCTATTTGACCATTTAATCTAAGTTTTCATTTTTTTATTGCATTGATGGTTTGATATTTAGTGATTGTTAAATATACCATCATGTACAGAATACCAGAATACCATCATGTACAGAATGTAGCTTAGTCCGCATGTACGATATATCGAAATTTTTTTGCGATATGTCGTAAGAATGTTTGGTCACAAAAATGACTAGTTCCCATATGCGATTAATCGCAGCGATAAAATCTGGTGATTTTTAGTTTTCCCCTAAACATTGATTACATTGCAATGACTTTATCGTGTCTTGAAACTTCGCACGAAAATCGTTATAACTGGTGACGATATCAACAATGTTTATAGAATTATTGCTTGGGGATTATTATTAGTTATAAACGAACTTGAGGCGGTCGAGACATTAATCAAAGATACAGAATAACAATGAGTAATACTTACTTATATATAGGTAGGTACTAATATTTCCGCTACTTAGTATAAATATCTATCGTTATTCGTTATTTATTTATATGTTCTTGTTCGGACCCAATGATAACCTTTACTTTACTTTAATCTTGAGAACGAAAACGAATGCAGTCAGATATGACCGACGCGTCGCAAGAAGTTCGTACTGAGTCGACTTCTTGTAATCAGTCGCAAAAAGTTCAGCAAATTTGGTGGGAAAAAAATTGATTTAAATTCTACTAAAAAACTGCGATATATCGCAAATGCCGACTAAGCTTTACATGTAGAAAAACTTTTGTGTCGTTTATTTCTGCGATAAATCAATTTCGGGAACAGAAAGATGATACAAGCTGTCAAAGCTACTTTTAGCTATACAGGGTGTCTTATTCTCAAGAAATAGTTCGATTACATCTAAACCGTTAGAGATAGACGAAAAATAAAAATACCTTCCATTAATTTCAAAAGACGCATAATTGGATGCCAATGACAGCCAGCTAAAAAAAACTTTGAGTTGCTATTTGAAAAAAAAATAGTTTTGGTTGGTTGAATTATTTCCACTTGGAAAATTCGCAGAAAATACACCTGGACAAATAATGAAACTTTGGACCAATAGAAAGTAAGCCCGTTTCCTCCTCTAAAAGTCTGAGAAAACCATAACTTGCTATCTGGCACCGTCTCAGAGTAATGACTTTTTAAAATATCCCTTGCAAGTGACATTTCTAGAATAAAAGTTAAGATGGCGGCGTAACGGTTATAGCAAATAGTCGACTATGGGGTATCATACGATTCCAAATTATGCAGAATTCAAAAATGGAGAAAAAGTTAGGGGGTGCTATTTAAAAAACAAAGTTGATGCCAGTAACGCTTTAATGGGACACCCTGTATACTGGAAAATATTTTTACGAGATGCAGCTCGAAAATTTAATGGAATTTTAATTTTTCGTCTATCTCTAACCGTTTAGATGTAATCGAACTATTTCATGAGAATGGGACATCCTGTATATAATGTCGACCAAATCAAGTCCCTGTATCTGACTTACTGACCTCGTTAAATAATAATTTTCCAAAATAAAACTTACGCTGCTATGATTAAAAGACAAATAAAATCAAAAGTTAATGCCGCATCAGCTCTTAATACTTCAACAACTTGGGCAACAGTCAAACGGGCCCGAACTGACGAAACGAACCTAGTCCAAGCAGTGTCTCTGACTTTATCCCTACAACAATTATAATAATTATAAACTTTGTATGCACATTTTAAATAATATTGTTTGGCATAATACGTTTGAACGTTGTTCATTACGTAGGTCCCATCATCATCATCATCAATATTGTTAAATCCAGCTCCTTGATAATACAAATTACAAGGTATGATGCTAATTGTGGAGTCGTAAAAGTGTCCTACGTTATTCTCACGTAATAATTCTAAAATTTCTTCAGACTTATCACCTTCCTCGACGCTAAAAATAACCTGCGTATAATTCTCATCGATGTGGTGATAACACGCATTGCATTCCAGTTTATATAGCAATAAGACATCTTTAATCAACTGAAACTCATAAACTCATAAACATTTTAGGTACTTATATATTAATTACTTTTTCCATAGATGTGTACTCATAATCGGGTGTAGTGGGTGAATAATTTGCAGTACATTTACGGCAAATGTCTTCACTTTCTTCGGGAGATTTTTCATGCTCTTGACTGCATGCTGGTGAATTGTATGTAGTGGATTTTGATTGATGGATTGTAACAACTTTCTTTTTACGTTCTTTTGTTTTTAAATCGTTTTCATTTTCTGTACGGGGAAATGTTACTATGAACACTACACCGGTCATGTTTATTTTTCCGACAATTTACTATTTTGTGTAAATATTTGTTATGCCAATGGTACAGGTTGTATTAACTAACTACAATAAAACTTCCACCTTTAAATCACACCGTTTTAAAATAATCAACACTACAGAGTTAGCAAATTAACCGCTGAAGACAAAAATGCCACAATTTTGTTGGTCATGAATTACGCACGTCCAACAAGTTCTCATGCTTTATTGTTTACTTTCGAGAAGAACAGTTAAATCTAATAAAAATTGTTTATCAACGAAACGATAGAAATCGAAATCAGTCGAAACTGTGTATTCGTATGCAATAAAAGTTGCCTACAATGTCGCAGTTCGAAAAAGCCAGCAAATAGAGAAACTAAAATTAAAGATAAAAATATATTATTATTCAATGAGGGTATTATTGAACATATAATTCACGAGGGTGTGGGTTTCCGACACGAGCCGCTAGGCGAGTGCCGTAACCATCCGAGTGAATTGGAGCAATAATTTACGAGTTATAAATACTGTACTTTATCCAGACTATTCAGTTATGTCTCAATTATATTAGCAAAATTCATCACTATTTTTGACAAACCGACGCTCACCACCCTAAATTATAAAAGTGACGAAACGGTTATTTCTGCGATGACATTTAATTGATATCTCCATATCAGCTGTTCCGTTCATACGTTTGTTAGATACATGCGCGTTACGTTTTTGTTTTTGTTTGGTATCGATGGTATTATGAATAATAAACACGTATCCATGGGATGAGAGTCCATAATGCCTTGGATACGTCACTGTAATATTAAGCAACCGATTGTTACGATATAATTGAGACATAATTGGATACCTAGTCGTGGTTAAAAGAATTTTTTGTTACTGGAGTACTTATTGGTGGTAGAATGTCAGGATTGTCGTCAGTGGTTAAGCTTAGTCTTTTTGTTATTATTATTACTTCGACTCTCAATCGCTATCGCTAAACTTTGTCCGTTCGACAGGGTCTCCACGCACGAACTCCTCCTCTCCGAGTACAGCCCCTCTGATGGGCACTTCCTGTACTCATCGTCTTGGAACAGCGCCTCTAACGGCCGCTTTGAGTACCTCGTTTCACAATATTTCATAGTTCTTACACAAATACCAGAATAATTGGGTAAACAAGGGTAGAAGTGGTCTGGCTGTAGTGAGGTGCATTTAATTCTCTATTAGTCAATTGTTTCTCGACTTTGAATTGTATTAGTGCTCACATTTTTGGTAATGTGATGCCCAGTTATGCTATACGCTCATTTAGTAATTTGCACGTACTTTATATTAATTTATTTGGTTTGTTTTCTTTCAGTCTGTAAAATTATTATATTGTGTAACGAAATGAAATTGGAAAACTGAATCGGACAGATGAAGTCGGCCAGGAAGTTGTCAACCCCCTGGAAGCATGCAACCAGATGAGCTCACTTGTTCTATGAGTTGTCCTCACTTTTTATTTCAGCTGATTTGTTTTCTTCAAGTTTAAAATTATTATTATATTGGGTTTTCGTAGAAAAAGTATAGTACTTAATACGAGTGGAAAGATGCAATTTCGCACTCGAGGATTACTGTTTATTATTTTTCCAAAGGAAGTTATTTCTTGAAAAAAGTAGACTTGGCACCATTGCAATTTTTTAATAGATATTTTTAAAATTTGCTTTCATAATAAAGCCATTCTAGTACTGAAAGCGGTTCGTTAAGGCATCTATCCTTCTATATCTATCATATACAATCCTTTAAGATTTTATTAAGAGACAGTTCTAGATGGAAAATTGGAGGCAGAATAGGATAGACAAAGCTAGCAATATACTTTTTAAAATAATTTTTTCTAAGTTGGTAACACTTCGTCGATCGACGTGCCGACGCCAGCGCTTGAAGTATGAAATGTCAATATTGTGTGAAATGTCAATATTTTTACAAGTGTTAATGTAACCAAAATTAGTTTTTATTAAAAAAAAGGAAATACATATTCAAAAATTGCTTTTTAATAATTATTTTAAAGAAATTCGTTGCATTTGCTACAAAAATAGCATATAGAACACAAACCTATTTGCTTTGATTTGCTGTTGCCATTTTTGTTTGTGTGGATTAAGGTGTTCATATGCTTTAAAAATTCAATCAAAGATTTGAATGCGGTATCCCACTTATCGCACTGAAATGGTTCATTACCTCACTCAAATCGTCAATTTAACTAGGGCTGTGGTAATTGTTGTCATTATACCTCACTCAAATTGGGGTGGATAACTTGATATTATGCAATCATCGCCGATAAATATTTATTATCAAACTGTGCGTCAAAACTAGGACAAACTAGGACCCTCTGTCCGGACATGTTGGTATTAAAATTTGCGAACACTATTTTTTGCACACCCACAGTTCAAACATATATAGTTCAAACGAAGAACGGTCAAACGTAAAACACAAGTACCACGCGAAGTTACACGTCGAAAAATTTCAAAATGACAATTGTCAGTAAAAGCATAGAACATAGAACGAGAAAGAAAGAAATATACTGTAGTGTTGCGTTATGGATATAACGCACTGCGCTAGCACAAAATCTGTTCCACAACATGTTCATAACGTAGTGGGTGTGCAATAAAATGAAAATGACAACTTTCCCCTCTTAACTGATTCAGAGGATGTATTAGCCCGATGAAAATATGTTATGGAAATTGAAATGTAGGCTTTGGAAAACTCTAAAACACCGTCTATGTCACAGTTTTTGCCTAGAATCAATATTTTCCGAGTTATTGTTAATTTCTTTTTGATCTGGTCCCTTCTTTGCCGAGCGATTTTTGAAACAGGTTGGCGCACATGAGGGTACTGAACACTTATACCAATTTTCGTTACAATCCGTGTTTTGGTTTGACCGGAATTTAGTTCATAGCCAGACACAGCACAGCCAGATTCACTTACAAATCCATACACGGGCACACTACAAAAACCACTTTTTCTGATTTTCGAAAATTTTGTCTGAAACCGAATACAAGGTTTAGCGCGCAACGCTAAAAATCTTGAATTGAAATAATAGTAGACTTGTTTCAACAATGCACCAAATTTGTTCTAGTTTGGTGCATTGTTGGAACAAGCCTATTATATATAAATAAATAATATAGAATAAAAATCTTGAGGAAAAAATGATTAATATTTTCATAATGTAACTAAATTCGCTGCGTCAAGACAAAACAATAAAATGACATTAAAATATTCTAACAAATGGGATTGATGTTACTTCACATCACAAGTTTAATAATTAATTATGCGACTAGTTTCGCGACATCCTGGTCGCATTATCAGGTACTACACGAACATTGTTATTTTTGTTTTTGTGCTTTTGGTGTTTGTTTGATGGTTCAGACAGTCTTCGAAACTAGACACGTGCATTGCGTATAGCTCTGTTCAATTACCTGCGGCACCCTTCATCTATCAAGGAGCATATCATTCATCATCGATTTATGTTTGTGCATTATTATCTCATAGAGGTGCTGCCCTTCGGGTGAGTTTACGCTTCAAACTCTCTTTTCTTTTTCTTTTCTGTCCGCAAATGCAATTGCTGAATTTAGGTATTTTGCTATATTTGATCGTGCCCTCGAGACTCTTTGGATCCTGTAGTCGATTTTCTTGTATTTACGTGTACTTATGATGCTGGACTCAACACTGCACCCACACCTCGAACCCGTTCTGCAGCTGATTGCCTTTACATCTACATGACTCAATAACTGATTTCGGTCAATTATTATTGTTTGTTTTGGTACTCAAGTAACTCACTTTTTCCACTTTTGGCGGTCTTATTACTTATGGCTGTGATGGACCTTGGACCTTTCGGTATTCTTCACAATACCACATGGTAAGGTAAGGTTAATTTAATCTTCTAATTACACGTTTCCACATCCTATCTATTGTTCAGGAGAATATAATGAATGATAAAAATATGAATTCCACAAAATCAATTTGTAAAATCAAAATCAATATTATTGTAATGCTTGATGATTCGACCAGGATGTTGCGAAACTAGTCGCATAAATTTTTATTAAACTTGTGATGTCAAGTACTTATCTTCAACCGAATTTGATATTACATCACATCACTTCTTCCATACTGGATCTGTAACCAAACCAAACCAAACTTGTGATGTAAAGTATCTTCAACCGCATTTGATATTAGATACTTTCCATCACTTCTTCTTCCATACTGGATCTTAAAATATTGTATTGAATTTGAAATAATGATACATAAAAGGAATTTAGGAATACGTCCATTTTAAGTATAATCATCGTAAAATACGGGAGGGAAACCGGTTGCTTCATTTCAGTTACAAATCGAAATGAGTGCCGTTCTACTAGATTAACTAGATTAATAGGGGTGCGTGGTTGATTGCAACGAGTTTCAATAAGCGAGCTAATGTACTTTTGAAACTCGTTTCAATCAACTGCATGCACCCCTAATTAATTTTGTAGAACGCATTCATTTCGATTTCTGAATAGCGTGGTAAGTATCTACATATCCCCAAGAAAACAGACTTTACAACACGCTATTTTATCAATATTTTTACATTGAGTCTGTTTGTGTGTGTGTGTGTGTGTTTGTGCTTAATCAAAACACGACAATACGACACGCGGGACAATAGCAAGTAATAACGAACAAGCGTTATCTCGTCACGAGCAATTTAATTTGTTAAATAAGTATGTTTCAAAATCTGCCACAAAATATTGACAATGAGTTCTACTAAAGAAGAAATGGTAATAAAAATTACTTATTACTGAATTTTGTTGTTATCGCGTCGTGTTTAAAATAAAACAGAATGCAAACAGAATACTGTAAAATAAATATGTATATTACCAATACCGATTGTGGAATATCCGTCCATTATATCGTGACCTTACTGTCGCAATAATCTGGAGTTGGATCGTTTAAGTTTAAGTTGTGATACGAGCAAATGCAATGAAAAGTAGTAGATTTTAATTAATTTTCTTAATAATAATAATAATAATTTGAGATTAGGGATTATCATTTAATAATGTTCAAAATTAATTGAAATTTGTAACTGGCGCGCAAGCTGAAAATGCTTAGCAAAAGAGTGGATGTTATGGTTTGGTTACGATGAAGCGAGGAGAGCGTCGCAGTGGGGTTGTCCGGCCGGCGCAGTTCTTGCGCACATTTCAGGCGTCGTCGTCGAATGAGTGAATTTGAATAGGAACAAGCACAAGCTCTGTCAGCGTCAGCTGTAAGTTCGACGCCCAGTCTCGGTAGGTGTGCGATGCCTGCTGTTCACTGCCTCGTGACGGTTGCGGGGCCGACGGCAGTCCTGCCGTGCCACTAGTCCATATGTGATGTACTTGCTAAAACACGGCGTAAATCTTTCCCGGCGAGCATGTAGAACGACGCCAACGTTGTTCCTACTGCTCGCTGGTCTTAGCGTAATCGATGTATGCGTCGCGGCACCAAAACCGGCTGTGAATAACAACAACAACAACAATGTCGACACTCTTAATTTGCCGAACCCGGACCAGCAACCATTTCCGGAAAACTACAATATGCATTATGACGGAATGCAGTTCGGACCGATGGGACCTAATAAGGATCCATCGACGTCTACCACCAAGCGGTCGACGTCGAACCCAACATCGCCGATGTCCACTCTTCAAGATGATGATACGACAACGAAGAAACCGCCGCAAAGGTATCAGGTAGCTTCGGTGTCGTTTTCGCGTGTTGAGGTCCCGTTCATTATTGGTTTATGGATATTCTGTGCCAGTTTGGCAAAAATAGGTAAGTTTTGCCACGTTTACAACTGCTTGCGATCAAAATCAATATAACCCCTTGACATACTGAAATACAAGAGTGTACATTTTAAAGGTCATAGACGCACAACGTCAACAAACCGACTCGTAATACTAATTCATTGTAAAATCAATATGGGTTATTGATTCGTTTACATATACTTAAAGTTTCAAGCAAATTACAAAGCAGCACCGTAGCGATTATAAAAAAGCAAAGTATTGACGGTGGAACTTGGAGCTCTGAGCTCACCCTTCTGAGCATTGATTTTTTAACTTATGCATATGTAACCCAGTGGCCCCTAAACTTACAAAGTATTGTTTAGTTAAAAAGATAAGCAGTTTGTACACATGTCAGCAAGGTTCATATCTTACATACGATACAATTTGTGAGACATTATCTTAATACTTACAACACAAACTTTAAATTTACAGCATTCATTTATATATTTACTTTAGAAATAATTAATTAAGAAAAGGTACCAATGCTACCATTTATAAAAGTTTAGAACAGTGTGTGATTTAAAATTTGTTAGCTTGGTATTTACTTATTACTTATCTATAATATACATATTTTCTTACTATCTAAAACTTTTCGAGGACGTTGTATTGCGGTAAAAACACATAACTTTCGGACACCGTATAATTTCCTGAACCTGATACTAATTTTAATCTGAAAATTAAAATAATAAATACGTATCAAAATGTGATAAATTTCGTGTCTAGTTTCCGATCGGAGATCCAGTTCAAGGTCGGAAAAATGTACAGTACTTACCTCAACATTTCATTTAAGTGAGGTGACTTGATCATGAATTGCTCTTTGTATCCATCATTCTTATCACGTGATAAATCGAAATGTGGAAGACAACACAAATCTCATGATCTTCAGAGTGTTGGAGCGTTTCCGTAGCAAATTATTTAAGTTTTAGCTAATATCTTCCAAACCTAAGATTTTATTTTTAGAGTTCAGTTAATTTATTCAATTTTCACCTGAACTTATACAAATACCCGTTCTAAACTAATTTTATAAATATAAGTACAGTATTTAATTTTTTTATACATTCTGTTTTAAATGTTCGTAATTCGTTTAGCAAATATTTGTATTCATCACAATTCTGATGAGGTCTCCGATGAGAATTGCGTGAACGAATTTGTGACCGTCTCGAATGTGCTTTATAATCACCAACAAACAATTACAGAAAAGTAAAATCAACATATTATTTTCACATTAATAGATAATATTATTTATAAACGAATTTCTAACATTGTTGATGTTTGGTTTAAAATAAAACGATTCAACGCGGTTAGTGGGACTATCGCTATACTTTTAGTCATATCTGACAAATACAGGGTGCATACAAATTGGCTGACAATCGCCAATAGAAATCAAAAATTTTGATACCAAAATGCTGGAAATTTTCGACTTTTCTTACAATAAGTATAAAATAAACCTTAAAATTTTCTTCAAAGTCGTACTCGAAATCGTATAAGGAATTTTAAGCAATTTCCTTACCACCAAAATTTGAACTATGAGAATCTCGTTGGGACGCACCCGAGCTTTTCCAGCATTTTGATATTATTAATTTCGATTTCTATTGACCCGAACTACAAAGTTTGTACAAAAGAAACATGTTGCTAAAATTTTTTCGAGAACCATAAATAATAAAAGGGTGCTTTCTTTTCTTCTGGAGATGCAAGTCTTTAGTTAACTAATTTCGTAAACATTCTTGTGATTGTTTGTCAGTTATTTGAAGTTAAAGCAACCGTGTTATTATAGAAACGCTCTCAACTTAAGAATTGTTAATTTGAATTGTTTATATCATTTAGTAAGTTTCTAGATAACATTTTAGAGGAAAAAGTAAAAAATTTTCGTTCGTCAATTTGTTTGTCAGTGGTACTATACAAATTTCCCAACACATAAGGAACAATATCAAATGATTCATAAAATATAAAATTACGTTTTGTTAAACAAGAGACAAATAAATATACCTAATTCTTAAGAAGTATTTTATTTAAAAAATAAATAAAAAAATACAGAGGGATGTGATAAATTAGAATAATATTTATTCGAATAAAAAACATGATTTAAAAAAAATAATTAAAAATATTTATTCAATATTACATATTAAAAAACATTATATATTGTTTAAATAACATGTACAGTCACATCTACATTTATTATCGAAAGTAATGACCACTCAATATTGTCTTTTTCAAATTTCAAACTCTCGTCGTAAATTTGTTGAAACTGGCGAGTGCACATATCGGTTACATTTGTCGCATTTGTTGCTTGCTCCTCTTTGCTTTTGAAATTTTCGCTTGTTAAGTAATCCCCTTTTTTATTTAAGAATTATTAATTAAATATAATTCTATTTTTTTCTTAGTTGCTATCTGTTAAGGATCATCCTTTTAAATAGTCTTATATTTTTTTTTATGAATAGTCACAAAATTGATTGTGATTAACCCATCGTTAAACTACTACTGATTGAAATAGTGTTATTGTAGAATAAGGTTGAAAAGTATACAAATGATAAATTGAAGCACGAGACGAAGTGTGCACACCACGCGAGTGTGAAATTGAATGTTTTCCAATTGCATTGTGTACTCTGCTTCTCCTTTGGCCCTTTTTCCCATCGCAAAATTAATAAAATTTTAATAACATGATTTTGAAACAAGACTCCTTAGAACTGATTTTTTGTATTTCAACACCATTTGGACTAGAATTTCGGTCATTTATGAGCAACGGGGTTCGTAGCCTCAACGGAATTATTCCAATTTAATGATATTTTCTTTAAAAACTTTTATAAAAATAAGGTGTGTTAAGTGCAGCTTAATGGTTAATTGATATTTGGAATTAACCGAACGGGTCCAGGGTAAAGTAGTTCACATTCCCGTTTTTTTTACTCTTTTTTAAAATTCTGGTGAACTATTTTAATATTCTTGAACCATTTGTGCAATAAAAAGAAATTGGTTATGAACCCTATTAAAAGTGTGTCATTTAATAATGTTCGTAGGAAAAGAGTCTATATTGTGAAAATCAATATTTAGCTAGGTATTTGCAATTCAGCGCCTTGACCTCCAAGTAAAGGTCATTCCTTTGACGTTGAAGTCGATTTTCACTTCCGGTCTTAGTTAAGTTTTTCGGCACATAAGTACTTACTTATTCTCGGTCAACCGGAAATTTGTCATATCCAGCGAATAGACATACGGGCATCACTTCAAACACTGGATATTTTCGGACTCGTGGAACCCTGGATTTTTGTAAATATGTAAATAATTCGACCGATAATTTTTTACATTTTTTTACTTTCCGTCCGCATACTGAAGGTGTGCAGGTCTAGGAAAGATGTGTAATCATGAAGAAAATCAAAGTGTTATTTTTCCCTAATTCGCAGAACTAGTCGATGGTAAAAGTAATGTTGATTGGAAAGTGTAAATAACATTGGTTACAATTTCATACCACTAAATTTCTGTTCAATTTCCACTTTCCGATCAAAATTACTTTTACGATCGAGGAGTTCTATGAAACCGTAGTGTATATGATTGGAAAGTTGTGCGCATGCGAATTTAACGCACCGCTTTATTATCAATGTCCACTTTCCTTTTTTTATACACTCGGTATATGGCCGTAAAGTTAAATCAGGACGAGAACTAATTATCATAAATCGCTTAATTTCTATACAATTTCTACTTTTCGATCAAAATTCAAAATTAGTTGCATGAACGCAGCAAATTGTGTGGTGAGATTCGTACTGATTTATTTTCCTTGATAATCGGTGGCTACGATAACTCGTAATTTCAAAAACTCTCACTATATTAATTAAAAGTATATCATATCAGTTCAAGCGTTAATATATTTTGTCCGCGACGACCAAGTAAAACAAACATTATTAGGTGTGTGTCCAGGCGCATATAACTCACATTAATACCACTCGCGAATAATGAGCTTGACAAGCGTGAATAAAGGAACCTTTATTCAACAAGAGATTTACTTTACGTAAAGCACAGCTCTTCCTTGCATTGAATAAGGAAATGTCACACACGGACTGCATCTAAAACGTCATCTATTGAACTGAAGCTGCGTTCGGATATTCAGACAGAGTTGGAGTGTAGCTGGAGTAGTGTTGGAGTGTATAAAGAATGCTCCGTTCACCCTTTTTGGTATAGCCGAACGACTAAAGAGCGTTTAGA
>JARJEB010031775.1:0-21757 GCA_030264535.1 Liometoxenus newtonarum | reverse complement strand
TTGCATCTTGCTTAGAAAAAAATATTTAAACCATTTTCTTTCTCGGTTTCAGGTGATTTTAGATTTTACTGGCTTTAGTCTAGTTTTATGTTATGACAGTTGGCAAGTGCCAAGTGTTTGCTATTTGAACATAAAACACGAAGTGAGTGTTCGAAAAGTAAAGCTTACTTTGCCTTACTTCATGCCTCCACGGCCCCAATGAGAGATTTACACTAAAATATCGTTCTCGAACGCAGCTCAATAAGTGTCCCTGCGGTAAGGCAACTTACAAGTGTATTACTGGTTGCCTATAGTAGCCGTATTTACTAGAAAAGGGAATTTTTTGTTTAAATGGGAATTTTTAGCACCATGCTTGGGAAATTTTATAAAATTGGGTTGGCAACACTGAATCGGACTTACCGACGTGTAGAGAGGTAACCGAACGAATCGGTAGAAGAACGATTTTCAAGAACACACTTTGTTTTCACATAATTAAGCTAGTTAAGAGATATTCGTTTGTTAACATGTTTGTACAATCTTAATGTAACAAATTGTAAACTAGTTCGGTTCCGCTGAATATATGATCTTCGAAGGCTCGTTGCCTATATTAATAGATTAAGTGTATTGTGTCCATCTTGTGTCTGTCTTCAATAACCTAACCCTATCACATATTTCGTTGTCAAATTATAAGAAAATCGAATCGATATGTTTCAGTTTTTGCGTGAAACTGAAACTTTGAGTATAAAAAAGTGTAGTAATAAGGGAAGAAAAGGCGTAAGAAAGTTTGTGATGGTATTTCTTGCCTTGTGTAACGATATAGTTTTTGCCCCGAAGTCAGAACTCAATGCAGACTTGTAATTCTCAATGTTTGAGGATGAAGACGCTATCTACACTCCACAGACAGTGAAGTTTTGTATTGTGTAGTTAAGATTTCACGTCTCGTTTTTCGTAAAACGTAAGGCCGATACTTGGTGCTACCCAATTAAGAAGTGTTGCAAAACACGTGAGTTGATTACGTCCTTCAGAAATTACACAGGATATAGCATTGATCTTCCTTTTCTTCGGTTTGCTGTTATAACCGTTGAGCATCGCTCAGAAAACAGAATAACTTGCTTTATAAAAAATATATACTTACTGGTTCTTCAACAAATTTTATAAAAGACGATTAAAAGAGAAAAGACAATTAATAATAATATTAATTTATTCACATCATTAAATTTGAAAGATTTAAATTGAATAAAGTTTCGAATTTAAAGATATTAACATTTTTCTGTAGGAACAACATTTCAAATGAATATTTAATTTGACGGTTCAAGACAGCCAGTAGAAGAACGCTGAAAAAGAAGAGAACATCCAACATTCCACGTGATATGAAGCCTGAGGGATTATAATAAATACAACAACTTGGGAAAATTACTGACAAACTCGATTAAATTTCAAGCGTACCAATATATGTAGGTACACGGGGGCCACGGCGAATGTAGAAAGAAACACGATCATGCATGACGTTCAAAGTTGAAGATTTCCGTATTTTATAAGGATGCTTCAACAAATGTATAGAAAACACACTTTTACTTAGTTTGCTCTTGTATCAAGTTGGGTCTCTAACAAAAAGTAATTCATTTCGAGAATACGTGCTCCAATGCACTTTTACTTGCGGTGATATGAGCTTCCGACAATATACATGAATTAGCCAACCACGTTTTCAAGTCGTTATTTGCCCGGGGTATAAACATTTAACGTTAAGAAAAATGCTGGTAAACAAGCACCACATAATCGTACACAAATTGCGAATATTAAAACAATAATAAGAATAAAATAAAAATAACAAGGTGAATGTAATGATAAAATATACCAAACTGGAATTTTTGTTATTTCGTGTTTTATATAATTTGGCCAATTGAATTAAATTATTTACACGCATTTTCAAATACCTAGAACAGAAGTTGTTCGCGTTTTCGTTCCATTTTCGTTCCATTGGTTGTTCAATGTTGAAATGTAAAACTTGATGTAGAATGTTGTGGCGAAGAGAGAAGAGCTACGTAAATTGTAGAACTTAAACGAGTAATCCAAAATTGAGTCCAACGAAATTATGCTCCCGACGGGCATAATTATAAATTTATAGGAAAAATAAACACGGAGTGAATTCGAACTTGCAAATTTCTGTAACTCCTTCGCGCTTACCTAACCAAATAGTCTGTTTCTCTGAAATTCTATTATATATGCATTGAAACTAGAAATACATATGAATATTTGCGCTACTTAACAATTTTAGGAAATAACACTATTCGTACTGGTTTTAAGTTTTAATATGGACAGTTTAAAGGATCCGAGCTAGCTTTTCACACTCCGAACAAAATGTCTGACATCACAATACAGAATATACCATAAGTCGATATAATTGAGCTATGAAAACCCTTCCACACTTCTTTTGATCTATCTCTTCCTCAACAATTCCCAAATTGCGGTTCTCGTTAGTATAAATATTTTTCGTATTGGAAAACAGTAACACATAGACACAGATACATCTTCCATTCATTTATCACACAGAGTCAGGTGCATCTCCAGGAGTAACAGACACACGTAAAAGAAAGTGGAACTTTGCAAGCCAGGAATGAATGAATGAATACTTTCCTTCGTCTCTCCGAAATTTAAATGTATTTGTGAGCATAATAAAATATACGTAAGACAGCACTATTTTGGAATTTTCACAACGCCTCCAAAGATGTAAAAAAGAAAGAAAGAAAGGAAACAACTACATATTAACATAATATTTCACAAATAATCTTGTCCTCTTCGTCGTGATTACCAAACGATCTCCAAAGCAACAATAAAAATGTTGGAAAACGCAGAGAACAACATTGAGATGGATAATATTTTATAAAGAATGTTATAGAAAGGCGCAGGTCAGGAGGGTGTAAACCCTTTTTACCTTTTAGTTTTTGTGTGAAGATGAAATCATTATGAATGTAGAAAAATATTAGATTGTGAGATTTTTTTAAATTTCAAGTTTGCCAACATTAGTTTTGCTGTCTCATTTATTCTGTTACGTCACATTTTCCGTTGTTGTATTTGTCGCACAGCAATTTTAACCACTCTTTATCGCAGTCACTGGGGCGTAAGCGTTACGTACGGGTGAAAAATTAACGAGGAAAGAAAATTGCATGTCCGCAACATACAACCGTCACCGCCGTCACAGGTTTACGTTGCGAAAACATTCGCAGGCATCAACACACACGAATTCATATGATAAATATAAATATACAAAGTGTTACGAAAATCATGGAAATGTTAAATTTTGCTTCTGAAAGTTGACTCATACATAGAATAAGACACAATCAATATTTGACTCTACGAAATAATATTTGGTAATATGGTACTTAATAACTATTGGTAAGTTAAGTTGTTTTCGTTGAAACACTTGGTACAATTTGTTGATGATGTTGAGTAGCGAAGTATACATGGTGCTTGCTATACGGGCATTCCATGTTATTCACGTTTCGAACTAGAACTAGAGCAACAAACACCCTTCCATACCATACCGGCACACATATTACTGTTTACAGGCTCGAATGGAGGCTGGGAGGCCTGTCGGAAATCATATCATGATGCATGTTGTGCCGCGTTGGAATTTTGCGGCGTCATGTCATGACGCATTTAAATAAGTTATATAACAATGTTGAGATTACGACATGTTGTGCAGAGTTGCTTGTTTGTAACCTTTACTCCATCTTAGACTGAACACTGAACCAAACATCAAACAAGTTTTAATGAATTTATACTGAAATTATGGGAAGTTGGTAAAGTAAAAATGAAAACAAAATAATCGAACTGCCGCATTTGATATATATTGAGACAAAACTGGCTGAGGACTACAGGCAACCAGGCGGGCGACGATTTTCGTGTTCATTCGCTTTACCTCGGACGTGCTCGTTTTGACAACTGTCAGCAGCTCCACGCGTGTGCCGTTCTGATCCTGTCTCTTGCGCCGTAACCTCGCCAGACGACGGTTCGTACATAGGTGGTTATCGGGCATTGGAATTGAGGGCAAGCTCTTGGCAGTGTGTGTTTCATGCATATAATAATTTGACTTGATACATGTTGACACTTAAAAGTCACGATATTGCATATAGAATATGTAGGTATCGTATATACTCTTCAAATGAAAAAAAATTGATATTGGATACTATACTCTACAAAGATATGATCATGAGATAGCAAGAAATGCAAAGAGCATTTAACTCGAGAATGCAAACTCAAATTTTATGATTTTCTCGATTGCCGCACAGAGTAGTCGACGGACTTCAATGTGCCTGCTATGATCTTACAAAATTCAGAATTACACTAGACAACCACATTCAACATAATAACACATCACAAACTAAGAAGTTACGCAAGTACGAACCAACATGAACAACTAAAATGCGCGCACTAAGTTCAACTAGAAACTCGTAAAAGCCAAGAAACATTATGTCATAAATGGACACAAAAAGGAAAACAAGAAATAAATACTTATGAAAGAAATTTTAAAAAAAATGTATGAAAATGAAATGAATGCATATAAAGCAAAGAAGAGTAATAAGAAAAAGCTGCCGTGAGCTAAATGAGTAGGTACGTTCGGTGTACGAAGAGTATTAAATGTAGCAAGAGAAGGAAATTTTTGTATAAATAAGTAATTTTCCGTCCTGTTTGAGATGATAATTTGAACGTTCCACTTGTCGAGTTTTCGTTTTACGCACACACAGCTTGCTGGTTCTCCATATCTTCAGCAAAAAAGGAAAAGAAGAAAGGACAGGAATGAACGTGAAGAACTAGAAGACGGCAATGTAATACGTATGCTCGTTTCATGACCCCATAAAATCGTAATTGGTTCCATGGGGTGCTGTAAAAAAGGTACCAAGACTTAGTTGACGTACTTACTTACTTACCTACAAGCCCAGTAGAACACCGTCATCGAGAATGTGAAGCGGACCCAGTGTGTGTGTGTGTGTATGTTGTGAAAATGTTCGGATTTTTTTAGTCCGATATGAATTATGAAAAGTAACGAGCCGAGAATAGAAGGCGAAAACAGAGAAGTAAGTGGTGCAACTTGAAAATTCGCAAAAGTTCCTAGTCTGATCGGCGGGACCCTACAAAGGGAGTCACGTTGAAACTTCCTAGCATTTTATACATTTTTAATAAAATTTTTCTTGAACAAAAACTTTGATGTAAACAATTTGCTCCGGAAGAAGATTGTAACATAATGCATTTGCAAATTGTATCAGAATTTACTGAGGAATTATATTAAATATGTATGTATATATTTTTATATTTATATATTCATGGGCGGATCCAAGGGGGTGCGGGGTCAATGAGAGTCTGGTTACGCCCTGCTGTGTCTATACTTAAATATTATTGAAAGAATTTATGTTCCAAGGCGCAATCTATAATTTTAGTTATAATATACGAAATTCTAAATTGTAGTTCAGTAAACTTAGTCAGCGTTAAAACATTTCGTACATGCTCCGTTCCGAACTCGTTTCGGGACTCGGGAGGGACTAGTTCGAAATAAGCTGGAACTGGAACAACAAACTTTTCGTAGACGTATACCGCTTCGGTATTGTCTTGGAACTCTTAAATCTACTGCGCATGTGTCTGACGGTTTGCTGTGGAACCAGTTTGACAGTATGTTGGAACATAGCTATTATGTATTTTGTATTTTACGATTTTGAACAAAGGGTTTTTTTAGTGGCAATTAAAAGTTACGTAAAATCGCACTGACCATAATAATTGTGAGTATTTCAATTTTCAGGAATGCGGTCATTATTTATTCGACGAATATAATGTCGATTCTATGACGCTGCGCAATGCCAATTGCTGATTAAATGAGGTCGAAGCCCAATACCTATTCGAACGATAAATACGAGTAATGATCATTCAGGCAATCATTACAATTGAAGTATACCTACGCTGATTAAAAGCATCATACAAAACAAATGTAGATGAGGGCGAGTTTAGCATAAAGATAAAATGGAACGTACACATATTTAAGGGATGCTAATTGCCAATTATCGCTGCGTGTTCATTGCGCGCTAGGTACAATTTTAATTTTCAATTAGGTACTATTTGTTTACTTAGTGATTCGTAATTTAAGCAATTTAATTCTAATATACAATACAATCAAAAATATATTTATACAATAAACTTTAAAAGAATACGTTTCTGGTAGATACCCCACTATTCAACATTCGATCGGGAACGTCGGGAAGTTGTGCGGTGCTTGCTATCCGTACAATGTTTTGATCGAAATTTTTAATTTTTTTGTAAGTTTATAAGAATTTTTGCTTAGTATATGTTTTTTCCTTAATACATACATGTGATGGCAAGAAAATTTGCTGATTGCCAATATATATGCAGTTGAGGTGTATAAACTTTAAAAGAATACGTTTCTTGTAGATAACTCATTATTCAACATTCGATCGGGAACGTCGAGAAGTTGTGCGGTGCTTGCTATCCGTACAATGTTCTGATCGAAATTTTTAATTTCTTTCTAAGTTTATAAATATTTTTGCTTAGTATATGTTTTTCCCTTAATACATACATTTGATGGCAAGAAAATTTGCTGATTGCCAGTGCATATGTAGTTGCAGTGTGCGCTTATTTAAGAACCACTAATTGCCAATTAAGTCTTGGCATTCTATAGTAGCCCATGCACTTCCAATTATGTACTAGCAAATGTAAAATCCAACATATACGCTTATTCTCGAACTATACAGCATACACCACTCTATAAGCCAGAATTAATCTCTAATTTTATTACGATGAGCATATTGTAATGTTTAATGTTGTAAATCACCGCGTCGTACATAAGCCAATAACTAACTGTGGAGCAAAACATGGTTTTCATTAGCATGCTTTCCCTGATTGCAAAATGCAAAACGCGATTGTTGTTTGGCTTCTAAATACACCACAAATTTTTGGTCATTTCATTGATTCCTTTCACCAAACGAACTGGATGTGTTCTATTAGGTATATTCATTTGCAAAAGTATTCTGAACTGAATAACCAACTAAATGAAGGACCAAATCAACAGTTCGTTTACGCACTGATATCGTTAACAATTAAGAAATAAGTATAGAAAAACAGAAGTATCTTATTTTAGATTATTAACGTAAATAATAAATATTTGTGCTTCCCCTTGTCAGAGAAATTAAAAATATGTCAAATTAAGGGATTTAACCAATTTAATTCTTACCTTGGGCGTAATTGTTATTCAATGAGTGGTTTTAATATTCTTAATTTATATTTCTAGCGCTTAAATTACTTGACATTTGTTTATTTCATTGGCGATGCTAGACCCTTAAAGTAGTAATATGACGTGAAGCACATAGATGGAGCAATCCATCGCACTGCTGCCTCAGTTATTACGTCTATGGAACAATTTTCAAGGGTTTCGGCCTTAAATGCGCAACTTTGGCTTGATTATTCAGTTTCATCCTCATAGGCATGCTGATGAGACCTATAAGGTCGAAACAGGCCGTCCATGTTTGAAGTGATGCTGAGTATTCAAGTCGTTGTTCCAATACTCAGGGAATAAAGATTATCGCCATTGTAAGGATTAATTTGATATATTTGTAAAAATATTGTTTTTTGTGTAACATTTAAATTTACGAAAAGAATCACATTTCGGAGTTGAAATGACATATCAAAATGTTAGCATGTGGTCACTGAATTCGAAAAAATAGTTTCGGTCGAATTCCAAATTTAAATTTACAATCAATATCAAGCATTTTTCAAAAGGCTTTGAAATTGAAAAATTCGGTAAATTCTGAAAATTAACGTCGGTTATTGGAAAATCAAATTGTGAATATTTAGCCCATCGTGCAGGTGATGGTGACCTGTTTTGGACAGATTACAAAATGAATATAGGCTAATCATGAAAACTTCACATGATCGAATCAACTTTTTTCCGTTTCCGTTTGTAATTCTGTTCTAAATGATATTGAAATGGAAGTTAAAACTTTGAAATCGTCAAGTCTTCACGTGCAAGAGGAGGTAAGAACAACCTAAGTATATTTTTTTTGTTCATTTATTTGTTTTTGTTAGTGAGAAGTTCGGAGGTTTTTGTGCCTACATAATGCGCGTGTTGTGTGTGTATGTATGTGTGTGTGTGTGTGTGTGTGTGTGTGTGTGTGTGTGTGTGTTGTGTGTGTACAGATAGAATTGTACCCAATGTGCCAAGATAAACGCCTCTAAGTTGGGGCAATTGTCGGTGAAGCATTGGTAGTGGAAGTTGTAGCCATAGTAATTTTCAGTGGTATGCTGGAAGAAATTGTGGAAACGAAAACGTAAAGAATCCACAGAACATTTCTGGTTCTGCGCTCCCCGTTGGGAAATTTCGCGTTCGAAAATGTGCTCTGCTTGATTTCCAATCGATGCAAATAAGTTCAAATAACACGCAGAAACCAAATTCGAACAACTCAAACAAATAAAAAGGGAAACTTTATAGATGAGGAAAGAATGAGAAAAGCAAAGATAGAACTGACTTGTGAAGGCCTGACAAATTTAAACATAAAATAAGATGTTTTCCACAATTTGCATGTTGACTAGAGAATCTGTTTGAATGTAAAACACCTAAATCTAAATGGTAACGGGAAGAGTTTTACGTTTTAGGTGTTGGAAAACTTTATGCAATTTACAAGTGCATAATCGCTTTTAAAATTGGTTACTTCACAGGATATTTTTTACAATTGATGGTTACGTATAAGTATAGCAAAAGTGTTTACCGTAAACTTGCATAAATGAAACAAATAAGAGAAGGAAAATCAGCAAACAGGTAAATGGTAGATTTAACTGTAAAGACTATAAAAGAGAGTGCGCTTAAATGTAGAAATTGCTGAAATTAGAGTTTTTGTTCATTTCAACGTTAACAACGAACATAATTCCAGTTCGATGGACACGTATATTGGGATTGGGAGGTTCAGGAACTCAATTAGCTTACAAAACGGTATATCGAAGCAATCAAGTGGATTTTGTTCAGCGAAAACCTAACACTGTTCATATATATCTGCTATAGGTACAACTTGAACTTTATCGGGAATATTTTGTGTTGTAATTTCGAAACAATTTTTGTTTTCTTAACATTTTCTTTTATTTTCTGCTTAGCTACTTTCTATATAGGCAGCAGGAAATCTATCAAATGAATCTTTTCTTGAATACGTTTGGAGTTTCTTTTTAATAATTTTAACACTTATTTGAATTAAAGATGTTCGGTATTTCAATAGTTAAAATACGTAAGGTAGATGGAGCCATATATTACTTATTTCCTTACGTCTATTGAACAATTTACAACAGTTCGGCCTATAAAGAGCGACTTCGTCTTGGATAACTAATTAACTAGTGCCATCCTCATAGACATGCTGAAGAGACCTTATAGATCAAAGCAGCGATGTCCATCTGAGTCTGAGGTGATGCTGACGTTTTAACAGAACGAAATGAAATTCTTGGTAGTTTACAATTACTATCGTATTGCCGTCATTTTAAACAGTAAAATTGTGTAGAATCCCTGTTATTTTGATTTTTATTTTTTTTGAAGTTTTTTAAAATTTTATTTTGTAACGAATTACTACTAGCGTATATGAGACAAAGGAGGGCAATTAGAACGTATTAATGACATCGTAAATTGTAGTAATAAATGCGTTTACCTGGCATTCATAGGTGCCGTTATCCCGTTTCTGCACGTATTTAATCTGCAAGGTCCAATCGTCCGAGCCTTCGGCGTGCAGAACTTGGAATCGTTCATCGTTTGTGTATGGAAACATGCCAGATGAAAGGATGTGCCAATCACGACGACGCACCCACGATATTTGCTATATAGAAACAAAAACATAACACTTTATAACATCATATAACATAACGGCATTTTCAATGTGATAAATTATGGTATAAATCTAAGGAAATCTAAATCTAAAAAGTTTTAAGACTTCATTATACTAGATCTTGGGTATCCTATATAGTTTATTGCAGGCTTATGTTATTTTCTTAATGTTCTATCAGGCCAGGCAAGCCTTCACTTTCTGTTTATATAAATGTCTTCAAGTTAAATTTTCATCCGCAGTAATTTTGCTTTAGGAAGGAAAGCGGAAAAGAATGAAATGGAATAGAAGGTTTGTACGCCTACGCACGACAAGTCTGAACAAAGTGGTTGCTTTGAAATTTTCATACGCGGTAAACAAAGAAGTGACGACATTGGGGTTGGTTAAGGAAGTAAATGTGAAGAGCGTGATTTAAATATTCTATGTAAATACAATAAATTATACGCGTGAATTGTTAGATTATGTGCGTATATGGAACGTGCAAGTTTTATGATTTATATACATTAAGCGCCGGTGATCATGATATATTATTATAAAGTAAGGGAAGTGACGAGCGAAAAAGGGGTTCCTATATATATGTTGCTAGTAGGCAGTAGCGAAAAATCAAAAATTGAGTGTTTCAAGAAATATGCTAAGCGCAAAAATCAAATAGATATTAAAGCACTGAAGAGTAAAAAACACGAAGTTGTGAAGATTTATTCAACAAATCCAGTATTTATATGTATATGTGTGCAAAGAGAATAACTGAATTGGTTCGTCTATATTACCAAACTAATTATATATTTGAGACAAATTATACTTTAATATGCGACAGTGACTGAGAAAAATTTCGCTTCGGCAGGGAATCGAACCCCACATCCACGGCTTTCCGGGTTTTGCTCCAAACCATTGAGCTACGGAGGAGATATCGAAACAAGCAAAGTATTTTTCTGGTACATTCAGTATGTGTATGCTTTTAGATATCTTTTTATTCATGCGGAACACGACGACAATGAAAATCGTTGAAAATTTTTTGTGTATTTCGGAAATTGTGCGTGTGACATTTTTCTTTCTATTCAAACAGTTTCTGAGAATATGCAATTGGAGGAAGAACCCTGAAAGTACCTGTTAACCTTATCTAAACATTTCGTTCAACAAATATAATAAGTAGGTGTATAGTATACAGGTGGCAGGTTTTGATAATATTTCACGTTAATAGACCTTGTGGGCAAATTAAATAAGATGAAAATGGGCCCTTAGATTTAATTGTTACCCAAAAACAAAGCCAAAGGATTTTTATACTCGCACTGAGTTTAAGAAACATTGTTGTTGAGCAACTAGCCTAGAGTAACAGAATTAATGATGTTTCCGTTTTATACAAAGATTCCTTTCGTTGGTTTGTTCCTTTCCCACTTCGCAGTGTCCTTTCTCCCCCTAATAGGGTTGCTTTCGAGATTGATACTAATTTACATGTTAAAGAGATGACAGATTCGCTTCTCGTTTACAAATGTATGAGATGAGTGCCCGTCCCGAACCTTTCTTCGTATGTGTTTGTGAAAGTACAAACTCAGTTAGTCATTATTTAAACGACGAAATATCTACTACTTCGAATGACTATGTTCGTCGTTCTTGTTGCTTCTATTGCTTCGAATGTCATTCAAACGTCTTTCAATGTCTAGCAATATTTTCCAACATCTTTCAATGTGTACTAACGCTTTCCCATTGCCCTCATTGCTAGTTCGAAATGGAATGGAAAGTAGCTGGAACCCAATTGGAACTATAATAATTCACATAATCGTCGACGCTTTTTCCTCCACGTCCTCATCGTTTGAATATTGCAAAGTATCACAATACCAGAGAGAGGAGAAACTTGTAATTTCACGTGACGTTGTGTTCGTCCTCGTTCGATATAAGTTATGTCAGAATATGGAAAGAAAGAAACGGTTTCGAATCGAAAGGAGAAAATGGAAAAAGTGACAAAATAAAAAGAGAATCGTCGTCTAACGTCTTTGCGACGTTGTCCGAAACGATGAAATATATACGCGTATAAATCAACACTTTAAGAAGATAACCGAGTTGAATATTGCGTCGATATTTTATTTTATATTAAGTTGCGATGAATGATGCATTATAATTCGTTTCATTTTTTCTTTTATCTTTTTACCAATTCCTTTCTTCTATGTTGACAGTATCCCTACGTTATGCATTGAACGGATATTTTTTTCTTAAAATACATTTGAATCGAAAATTTTTCGTGTAAGAAAATTAAAATGAAAAAAGTTATAAATAACTTGTTAGCACCTTTTCTATGATCCATAAACACCTTTAGAGCTTATAATAACCAACATTTAAATTACACTGGTAATTTCATTTTTTATTATTTGTCCTTAAAATGTAGTTTTATACTGCCGCAGATTCATTTTACTTCGTTGTAAACTTTAATGTTACATAAAGCAACATAATCCGTAATAGAAATGAGGTTTTTTAAAAGTCAAATCTAACAATTTTTGTTTGGAATGAATTGCCATCGAATCTATGCCTGATGCGAGGTTTATAAGTTGAGTAAAACATTTTCAACTAGAATTTGAAGGTGTTGATGTTCGAACTTTGAACGCAACCAGTGTAATCGTATGATGTTGAAATGATGAAAACCATGATTAATGGTTGAGTTTCTTTAAGCCATGAAAGCTAAAACAGCATGGGAAGCAAGAAGGCAATTGAAGCAACAACCAACAGACACGAAGGGGAAGGAAAAGTTGAAACTGGAAACGTAAATTCTCAAATTATTTTGAATCGGAATCAAGCAGGGCCGGACCGCTAGGTTTAGGGGCCTTGGGCTAACACTATTTGGGCCCGGCCTACCCAATTGACCAAAGTTTGGATACTTGGATGATGAAATGTGGCAATCAAGTGTCTGAAGACCGGCATTAAACTCAATTTTGAACTTTTTTACTTTATATCTACACCAAAGTCAAAATTATGAGTGGACATGCCAACTGTGAGGGTGAACAGTCAAATAGATCAATTAAATGAAAAAGTGAAGAGTTTCAGGAACGCGACAGCGGATGGGCCTTATTTGCTGTATCGCGTCTTGAAATGAACATTAATAAGTAATCGAGCGGAAACGTACGACTGCGTATAAGTTCACTGTGGGCGCAAGTGAAGGGCCCCTTTGATTGCACGGGGCCCATAAAGACCATGCCTAAATCCGCCTCTGCTATTCATCTCCGGCGATTACTTTTGTGAAGCCAAATTAACACGCATATCGCATTTGAATTGGAAATACAATACAATAAAAATTGGTCGCAAACTCAAACAGAAATAAATATCATTTTAATTAGAAAAGTCTACCACGTATCGATGGGTGTTGGTGGAAACTCTTACATCTCATAAAATTGATCTTATTAATTAATTCTTTCAAAAAGCAATAAGTTTGCTAAGTTTTTTTGTTACATTCGGTATACAGTCTGGCAGCCGACAACAGGTATGACGTTTGAGGCTTTGTGAATTCAGAATTGTAAATTTGAAATTACATGTCGACTCTCACTTATATTGCCATATTCTCTGACTGGTAGTTACTTAAATCACACAAATGCGGCATCTATAATGCCATATGGCAATTGCAATAGAATGGAAATAGAAATGAAACGATGAAACGCAAATTTCTGTCGAGATTTCAGATTGTGATTGTATATACACATAGGCGTGCGCACAGGAGGTGCCGGGTGTGCACTGGTACACCCTAATGTTTTAAGATTTAACTCTTAATTTTTGACGCATTGGCAAATCAGCTGACTTTGCTCTCTTAGGATGTTGTAGATGGCGCCGCAACAGTAGAGGCGGCAAAAATAATTTCAATCTAGAATATCAGTTACATTTTAAGTTTGTGCACACTCTAATAAAATCTCTTGCGCACGCCTATGTATATACATCGAACATGTTTTCACACAAGAGAAAATCCGTCTAAAAGATGAACATGTAACGTAAAAGAGGTCATCGAATGCATTTTCACATTCATACATTTTTATCATTTAAAGGAAACTTATTCGGTCAATTAAATGAAAATTGACGATAATTAGAAAATTGCCAACAAATTTATATTCGCAATTAGTTGCGTGATTTGTGATCAGTATACTTTAAATGCCTTAAGATTGTACAGTCAGTTATTCAGGGTGATCCAAAATTATTGAAATCTGATATCAGTTTGAGTAATTCATAAAAAGGCAAAAATACGACATTTTTGATTTACTCACACGGAATTTATCAAATTATTTTAATTTTGAAATTTTAATTGACAATGAGAAATTTATCAATATAATTTTAAATCAATTCCACCAAGTGCAACATTGTCACAACATTCTTGCACCTGATTGATTCAATCAATAACAAACATAAAAGCTGATGGTAATTGCCATCGAAGGCCAACCGCAATGAAAATACCAACTTGAAGTAAAGTTTATTTACCGTTGTTCGTGTTGATGATGAATTTGTTGTTCTTGTATTATTACTTGTTGATTTAACATATCTGACAAGCATTCCTCTTCATCCTCACCAATAGTAGCTAGTTGCGAGGAAGGACTCCAATTGACGAACGTGTAAAACTCATTACCCTCGCTCCAATTGTCTTTGTCGTCATCACATGTCAATTCATCGCCGTTTCCTCGTCGATGAAAATAAGAAGCATCATAGAAATCGCTTGTCCTTTGTTCATTTTCAATGAACGCTTTCAATGTATTATAAGTTTCGGACTTTGTTGATTTCGGTACGAAATCGACAAGTCTTGGTAGATTTTCTTCACTAATTAAATCGGTAACAACTAACTTATCATACTCGTTTTTCGCATCGTAATCATTGTTATTTTTCTCTTTTACTTGTGCTGTGTGTTTAGTTCGCGGTGGAGGTGGAGGTGGCCGTCGTTTAGCATTTTTAACAATTAAATTATCAGATGATTCTATTTCTGTATGATACCCATTGCTCATATTATTCTCAACATCAATTTTCAATATGTTTTTATTATTCATTTCATGCGATTTGCTCATTGCATTTTTAATAGATGCCTCAACAATTCGAACATCTTCATCCGCATAACTCAAAGGGGCATCTTGAAAGTTTGTTGGTGGTTGAAGAGGTAGTACTCCAACATTCTGTTTATCAATTTTTTCAATCGGTGGCTCTTCATCATTAACTTCAGCATCATTTTCTTTTGCTTGCAAAGAAACGAGCTTACTAAATAAATAATTTTCGTTATGATTTATAATTCCGTCAACATGATCGAAGGGATTCGCAGCAATGTTCAATAAATCCAGACGTTTCTGTATTGCGGTAGGTGTTGACGGCATACTTCCGGCAAAACTCGAAGTCGTTGTTGTTGGAAATGAATTAAAACGATCAATAACCGTTGATATGGTGCTACCAGTATCATCAGATTCACTTAAACAATATGGTGATTCCTGTGAAAACAAATCAAGATAGACTTCTGCATCTGGAGGTCCAATACTACCATTCGACAATCTTCGATCTTTCTTAACCACCTCTGGTGACTGTCGCGGTTGAAGAATGCGTCCTCGTCCACTATTGCGCGGTGATTGATGACGATTCTTGATACCGTTAGTTTCATAGTTTTGACGGGCTTGTGGCACTGGCATTTCCCCATTATCAGCAAAGCCTTTTGGAGGTATAACAATGTGAGCGCTATTATCTTTTCTCCTTGCTATTTTGCGTGGTGGTACAGGAGGTGGAGGTGGAGGTGTACGTTTTTTCTCCGCACTGATTACCAGCGGTAAATCTTCCGTTGATTTGGCACTTAAACGCTGCGAGTCATCACTCAATTTACAATGCTTTACTAACAACTTAATAACAACATTCGAATCCTTCAGGCATCTGACACAATCAATTCGGGTCATAGATTTCACCGAAATAGAGTCAATCTCTAATACTTCATCACCTTCAGTCAAAGAACCCCACGAACTACGAACACGCGATGCTGGACTGTCCGGAGCGCACGATTGTATAAATAAACGCTTTACAAATTCCGAGGCTTTGGTGCCTCCTTCAAACTTTAAACCGAAACCCAAACGCTCACCGGGTAATCTGTACACTAAAACTTCTTCAATTTGAGTATCACTTGTAGATTCATCCCCAATTTTAAGCACTGTAACGTATCCGGACGACGACGACGACATTTCCTCTTCAGTTTCCTTATTAGATTCTTCTTGAGAACGAACTGAAACCACTGTCACAAACTCGGAACCCATTACGGGCGGCTTTTTTTGTAACTCCATATCTTCAAAGAAACTTTTTAATTATAATAAACCTGCAATCTCAAAAAAAAAAGAATTAATTTAATTTTAATTGACGACTTCCCCATATGCATGTTAATTCGCGTACCGCGAGATCGACTAAGAGAAACTGACTAACTGTTTACTGATAACTGGAACATAAATAATTGAGAAATAGATTCCAACGTATGATTGCATCTTATTGAACCTAGTGACCCACTGACGCGCACCCATTTCGAACGGTTCACAAAACATACGCGCAACTAAACCAAAGACATGCTGCTAAATACTCAACCCATTAGTTGACTTTAACATTTAATTGTGAGCGTAAGCGCACTTTTTTTTTGAATGTGCTAAATGATTTTATTGACGATACTCGCATTTTAGTTGTCGGTAAACAGTCCACGATTCAATGAAGCAGCACACTCTCACAGGCTTTTACTAGAAAGTACGAAAAATATTCTTTTCTTCCTTTTTAATTGAAATTAGAAAATGATGTTGAATTTAGATCAAATCAAATCAACGCACAAGAACTGGTATAACACGACAAGAAGAACATCAACGTGTACAATTCCGACATGTGTAAATCGTCGTATGTAGTGGCATCGAAAACCGCAGCCACAAACTATTCAATCCGATAACGGTATTAATAGATTACCTGAGCTTGCAGCTGGCTGGAGAAAATCATTCCGAAGAAATGCGTTGTCACACACAGTCATTTAGCGCACGTACGTACACGCGAACAATTAACACTTGTCGTACGATTTTCGACTCACCCGGGATAAATCTGGACACACCACACTGTTTACAATGTTCTGGTGCAGATGACACTCACTGGAATTGTAAACAACTGTGCCTGCCTCCCACGGAGCCCCACTTCAAGCACCTGACCTCGTGAGGCACCGCGATTCTTCGCTTAGCGGCTCTGATGGTACCGACCCGACACGCACTTAATACGTCTTCTTACACTATACCAGAAAACAACAAAATTTCTTATTTCTATATACAATACGAAGAGACCGACAGCAAGTCAAGCCTCAGGTGCTGTTGAGGTGCGGGCCGCATCAATAGAACCAAACGAAACAACCAAACTTGTCCGACAGGTTGGAGAATGTGCTAAACTTCTCTTCGCGCTAGACTCGCAAACGCACCAAAGAATTATGATATTTCGATGAACAAAACCGTATAAGCGTTAAGACGACGGAGACGTCCACCACGTATTCCGTTGCTTACTGTTGTTGCGTCTACTAATGCAATAACGTGACTAGCGCACGGATAATAAACCCTAATACGGTAATCAAATTAAAAGGTCGGTGAAAGTTGCTCCTTACAGAATCCTTAGATTGTGTCAATGGGTCGCATATTTCTACAAACACATATTTCTTATCGTATAGTGTATACTATGTTTCAGTCAAAAAAAAAGACTGATTTCTTACAAAATGTAAAGTGTAAACATAATTGAATCTGAACCATTGAACAACGCACAGAATTGACGACAGCAGGTTTGAACAGTTAGTTCGAGTTCAACACTGTTGAATTAAATCATATACTTACGTTAAGTACACTAGACTCGGATGTTGATCGCACATTTATTTACCGTTCTGATTAAATCTAGTGTAGCCAAAGATATAATTTACGCAAGGAAACTTATATATTGTTTGCTTGGAATAACAAGAGCAAAAAACACATTTTATTAAAAAATGCTGTTTATTTATCAATATTTATTTCAATCATTAATTTTTTTTATAAACTGTTCTAACACGTATTTACGAAACTATTAAATTATATAATGCAAAATAAATTCTTAAATACTTAAATCGTTACACAACATCAAAGCCTTTTACTGTAACCAATGAACTTATTTATTTCTGCATACTTATAATCAAAAGGCATGACAATCAAATTGAATTGATTACTGAATTCGCTTGCATCTTGATCACTCATTGTCATGTGTTTCAAAAGAGTAGTAGAAAAGCTGGCACAATATTTCGACATTTCTGCAACAACCATAGCTTGCTTAAAGTCTCTGACTGCATAACTACGTAGATATGAAAGCAACTGATTGAGTTTGATTTGAATAGCGGATATTTCCGATAGTGGTACGTCTTGACGTTCATAGAAATTCTGCATGATTTGCCAAAATCGAATAAATTGCATGATTAAACCACCTTGATATTTCCAACGAGTAATCTGTAAATGATCGGCTTCAATGTATTCCAATAAATTGCATAAAATTTCAAATTCATGGTTGCCGACTAAAGCTGGCGCTAATTCATTGATAAGTAGTTCATGACAATCATAGGATTGACGTGAATAGCTGAGATGTTTGTACGCTTGCCAATGCATATTTAACAGTTTTGTCTGAGCTGCTTTCACTTCATGCATCCAGGAAGAAGGTATATGGAAATTTTCGACGATGTATTCTTCAAGTTCTGCGTCCATGTTAGATAATTGACGATCTAATACACCCATGACGAGATTTTTACGAACGACAGTATCTTTCAAATGAAGTAACACAAAAATTGACCACTTGTATTGCTCGTATTCTTCCAATTGTGTTGCGAAACTTGTTGTTGTTTGATAGTGACACTCATCACTCACTCTTCCCACGCCCATTGACAAGAATACTTGTTGGAGAAGCCAACTGATACCACAACAAAAAATTATCTTATTAGTACATACATATAAAAATAAAACAATAAACAAGTTCTTACCTTAATCTGTAATCATTTGGATCTGAGGTGTGAGTTTGTGGTGATAGTAACACTTCCAAGGAATTTTGATTGTTGCAATATAGTTTCATGATATGAAACAGTATATCCCAGGTATCTTGAATAGTACTGTATTTCGAAAATGGTTGAGCTGCATGGCCACACTTGTCAAAAGCCAATTCATATATCCCGAGAACAAATTCAACATTCTCGGATGACGCACACACGTACCAAAAAAATATAGCTAAGCATCTCAACCAATCCATACCTTCCAAAACATTTATGTCGTTTTGATCTGTTATGACACCTGCAGTTAGCATGTAAAGTCGTTGAACATCGTCGGTAATAAATTGTAATCCACCCGTTGTTTGCCAAAAATTTAATTGATGTTGAAGGTCACAACGTATCATCCAGGAAGAGTTCAGTTGTGCCATGAGTAGTGATAATTGTGGATGACCAGTAGACGTGGCCAATTGAATCGCGTCATTTATTTTATGTCCAGATAAATATGTAAGAATGTTTTTACTTGTGCACTGGTTGCTTTCATTGCCCAATAATTCATTTACAATTGGAGAAGTTACGTGTTCCAACCATTGATTGAACATTTCGCGACGAAAATGATTGATATTAATCGGTGTTATTGGCGTATCCCAGAAAGCTAACATCAATTTCCAAATGTTATGATAGTAAGCCATGTGCTTGTTACGAGAATGCTTCTGGGAAATGTTTTCGGATAGATTAAAAAGTCGCAGTAGTAAAGATTCATCATCGCACTGATATCTATCATCCGAATGAGTTTGTATCATTTGGAAGAAAGGAATCCTATCACCGGTAATGTCGTGTTCCAATTGAAGTGTTGTTTCTTTGTGTATCAAATTGATGAATTTATTTAAATGTGCATGATCCTGGAACAAAAAGAATGGTAAAGCGAAATAAATAAAAAACATTATAACTTACCCTGAAAGGATCAGCTTCAATATCTTGCATGTCAATAACAGCTTGGGAAATTTGAATTTCAGAAACGCGTGTTCCATCCGTTAAACCATATAATTTGAGACCAGACCCCCAACCACATTTAAAACCCCGACCCTTAAAAATTGCAGCATCCATAACACCACGATTGACCAGTAACGACTTATTATTTGGAACTCTTTTGCTTCCGTTGTGTAAAACATACATTTTCATCATATCTCGTGGGCGCACGTCGAGAGTTTCCGAAAGTAATTGCGTCGAAGTGTCGGGTGATACGCTCAAATCCAATGTTGTTTGCACACCTTCCATGTCAACGTCTTCGATAATTAGATCAGCTTTTTCTCTTCCAAGGGGATCATCATTATAAAACATATATTTCATTTGCATTAATTGCATGTTACGTTTTGGAATACGATCTTGTTCCCAACGTGAGGGTTCATAATGATCCATATCGATGCAACCAATAGTAGTTGATGATTTTTGAGCTGCTTGTCCAAAAGTTTGATTATCATAATCCGCGGTGGTATTATCAGTATTAGGAAAGAAAGGCGTAGCATCTTCATTTCCAGAACCCAAAGTTTCATCTCTCCTTTCAGTTTCCATAACAACTCCACCTAATCCGCGTTTCATAATATCGATGTTCTTATCGGATTCCGTTTCTGTAATTGAAGCAGCTGTGCCATCAGTTTCAGTTGGTATTTCAATTGTGTTCCGACCTTGCAAAGCTTCCCGTCTAATTTCAGCTTCATCCGTATCTAACAAATCGTATTTAGAGAAATGATAAACATTAAACACCCATGATCCAGTTTCAGGACGATAATCAACGAAAGTTGTTCCAGCACGAGCACACGCTCTTCGTAAGACTTCTTCAAATTCAATTTCAGCCATTGCCTTTGCTTGTGGATCGTCAATGTCTCCACCAATTCCATTTTCCCCATCTTTTGGTTCTTTGCTAGGAAAAACACGATCAAGTGTTACTTGTGCTGGTCTATTTAAGCCTTCTCCAACTGCGGGTTTCGTATTGTCATCAATGTAAATACAAATTTGTTTGTGCCGGAAATGAACTAACTCATCGATGTTCAAGTTGGCGATGTTGATAACATCGGCGAAATGTACGTTGCCATAACCGTGACGACCAATTGTAAAGCCTTTAATGAAACAAGTACCATCCGGATTTTTAAATTGTATCAACTTATCAAGCGCAGGCAACGTATAATATTGCGGACGAGTGCAAATAACGCCACAAGTATCAGTTATGTCCGCTGAACTCATACTCTTTTGCTGGGAAGTATCTTCTAAACTATCAATATTTACAACGCCTACATTCACACGTTGCATATTCGTTTGCCTAAGTGAAGTGCCATCAACAGTTTCAGTGCCCAATTTTTCGGATGTACTTGCTTCAGTATTTTTGGGTGTTTGAATCATAATTTCCGGAGCAGATTTTGCAGTCGTTGCTGGTTTATTTGCAAGATTTGATCGACTTTCAAATGCAGTAATCGGTTCTGATGAGGTGCGTGTGATTTGCAATGCTTTCGGTGGTGAAGTTATCGGAATATTGTCCTCAAAGTTCTTGCCAATTAAACGTCCGTCCTTAACCAAATAGATCGGTTCGGGTTTTTTGAGATTTGAATCTCTACGAATTGCCAAGCGTTTGATACTTTTGTTTATTGGTTGACCTGATGTGGCATTTGAGTCGTCGTTGTCGTAGGAAGCTTCAAACATTTTCCACTTTTCCATTGCACATGGACTTTTGACGTGAATTTTTTTACTTTTGGGAGCTGTATTAGCGATATTATTTTCTGTTTCTTTCAAATAGTTGTCGATATCTTTTGGGTTCGTTACATAGTGTGTTCCGCTTGGTTTAAATGCGTCCAAGTTATCCAAATGGGGAGAATAACCATACGGATCGCAATTGGCAATCATGGAACGTAGATCATTTAGTTGAGACGATGCATTTAGAGCACTGTAATAACAAAAAAAA